>MJUT01006372.1:947761-961047 GCA_002080005.1 Gigantidas platifrons | reverse complement strand
CAAGTTTGGTTCAAATCTGTTGCGTGGTTTCAGAAAAAAAGATGAAAATGTGAAATTCCCATAGGGTCCAATGTTAAACTAAGTCGAGTCATGGCGGCCATCTTGAATCTCCGATCGGCAAACGATTCACAATTTTGGTACAGGACCACCCAATGATCATTCCTGCAAAGTCACAATTCAATTGGTTAAGTGGTTTCTGACAAGAAGATTTTCAAAGTTTCAACCAATCAGAACACATTATTGGCCCTGGCAGCCATGTTGAATTTCCGATCTATACCAAAAATACAAACCTGGTAGAGGACCATCCAATGAACATTTATGGCAAGTTTGGTTGAAATCTGTTCAGCGGTTTCAGAGAAGAAGAGTTAAATGTGAAAAGCTAACGGACGGACACTTACCCATGGCAAGAGCTCACATGGCCTTTGGCCAGGTGAGCTAAAAATATGTTACTAGCAATGGCTTGTAATTTGGAATGTATTACTACTTTCTGATGTTGTGCAACGTGTACTACCACTTTTGAGAATATGGAATGTATTTATAAAGTAATAACACTTTTCTGAATGTACATTGTACAAGAGATATGAACTTATAAGATCAACCAAACATACAACCCTTGCAACAGGACCATAAACAGCACGAGTTTGTTTTTCACAAGTTTTCAACAAAATTTTAGTTCCATGCTTGACTGGTGTTTAATGCCAACTTTGCAATATTTCAGCTATATCATAACATAAATTCCATTCCAACGGAAATCAAAGTATACTCAGTTGATAACTCAAGTATATTACTGTACAATATATGGTTGTATCAAGCATTCAGGTAATAAAGTTAGTATTGTATTGTATTGAATTTCAAATTGCGCAGGCCGGTAGATGCGCAAATGCACACCATGATCATCGACATCACTGAGGTACCTAAAATTTAATAATAGAGTTTCCTTATTTCAATCAAGTTATCGTCACCTTTTACTGGGTTTTTTTTTGTATCTTCTACAGCAGGCAAATGACAAAATAATCACAATTCATATTTGTACTATTTATTTTGTATAAATAATATTCATCAAAATAGAACATTTCTTCATAAAGAGACACTATCTATACCTTGGGCTTTAAGATTGTTGAAGTGGTAACCACCTGATATATATATATATATATGCATTGTAAATATAAAAAACAACATTGATTAGTTACACGTACAGTCAGTCATGTATATAAAGGCCACTCAATGGAACCTCAAAATGTGGTCTTTATGAGCAGTTCCTTTATATACAGGTTCAAATTATATGCATTATTCATTAATAGGAAAAATGAGACTGTCCTTTATAGACAATGATTTGTTATATAGAGGTGCCCTTTATAGACAATGATTTGTTAAATAGAGGTGCCCTTTATAGACAATGATTTGTTATCTAGAGGTGCCCTTTATAGACAATGATTTGTTATATAGAGGTGCCCTTTATAGACAATGATTTGTTATATAGAGGTGCCCTTTAAGTCAGGTTTGACTGTATGTGCAAAATAAACGCAATCTATCAATGAATATATATGCACTAGATGTGCCTCACATTAATTTATATTTCACTAATAAATAGGACTGAAACGACACATCTAGAGAGAAATAATACAAGGTCACCATTCGGTTATTTTGATATAAAGAAACATTTCTTGAATTTTAAATCTCTGTATGCACACAAACGTGCAGACAATATAAGACACTGAATTGACAATGTTACTACAATTGGACAGCATTTAGTTATCACGACAGTCAATTGTTAGGGGGTATGGTATTTAACGCCACTTTCAACAATCATTTAGTTATATTGTGGCAGTCAGTTTTATTGGGTATTTAAGATTGAAACAATACTTGTACCCTACATCATTTCGTTTCAAGAATTTAAAGTACTAAATATGCATATTTCTTTCTATTATTTTTTTATAAGAAAACGTTTACATTGTAAATATATACATTACATAACAGTTGCTTTACTTTATAAGCATGGTAATGCTGTAACACTTTGATAGAGAATTGTATATCATTTACACATAATACAAAAAAAATAAGCTCAAGATATAGATAATGTCCCTTGGTACATACACTCTGCACCAAATCTTGTCGTTTTATAACAATATTGTTTGTATGCAGATTTGGTATGAACAAGCTGCACCAAAACTGCACCTAGTAAACTATTAGTTAAGTACATAATGTATTATGAATTTTTATTACTGTTTTAAGTTTCAGAAAAATTGTACAAGTACATGTATGTACTGCCATCAAGATCAAATAAAATAGTGGTTTAAACAAATTTGTAATTACACAGAAAATAAATTGTCTGGTTACCATAGCAACTTTGGTACATCATGATTTGAGAAAATTTAATTATAACCTGTCAGATCAATGCATAGTATGAATGGCCTAGCAATTAATGAATTATATATAAACAAGTCAGTAAACAAAGAGATCTGTATCAACTTGTTGTATACTTATACAGTACAACATACCTAAAAGAAAATATGTTTTGCCTACCTTTTTGACTTATGCACCAAATACCTTTAAATTCTTAAAATATTTTATTGTTGTTAAAAAAAAAGTCTTCAAATAATTCGAATTATTCTTATTTTGTAACGTTCTACTGAATATGGATCCATTAAAAATTCAAACTTGTCACTCATTTCCCACACCATTTTATATGTGCTAACACAGCTCATTTGTGCCACCCAAACAAAACTAAAGGTGAAACTTCACAAATTTTCAACACACATCCTAACTAAACCACTATGAAAATTGGAATAAAACCTTCATAAAGCTTAGACTGGTTTTACACTAAAATACATTTTCCGATGAGAATTTTACGACATGTACACTGTCGACAAAATGATAATTTTGTTTTACATGTACAGTACCGGTAGTCAATGGCTACATAATTTTGTTTAAAAATCAACAATAAAGTATTTACTCCATATACTTATGGTGACCTGTAATTTAACACTTTTACTTGGTAATCAAAGAATGGAATGAAAAAAGTCACAAAGGGAGGCAATTCAAATAAAAATTACAGTAAGTCCCTTTGTACATCCTTCTCAAGTAGAACATATTTGAAGTTTATCCCCTGTATATTATCAAAATAATTTGATGATGAATTAATCAGAGATCCTTGCAGAATAAAATTTTGACGAATCCCAACCAAAAACTCATGAGTCCCACAAGAGCATTCTTTGTTATTTTTTTTTTAATTGATCAGTCTCAAACAAAGTACTGAGTCAAGAACTCGCACAGACAAGTTGCAAGTATCTCACAGTCTGATAAATATAGAAAAAAAATCAAACCATTCATCAATCGTCAACCATAAAAAAAAAAGGAATAAAAAAACAAAAAAAAATCTTATCAATTGAATGATTTTTTAAAATATAGCATAGGTTTATATAACTAATTCAATGAAATTGTGGTCATAATTGCAGCTTACGTTTGTAGGACGCTTGAAGTGAATAAGGTTGACAAAATCTAGCTTAAACTTTCTAAATTTTTTCCATTTACAAAAATGTATTTTGATCCTATTGTTCATCATAGGTTGTACATTGGAAAGACATAATTAATGTTTATAAAACATAATGCTCTTGTAAAGATATATACAAATGAATACATAAACATGTTTTACACTGGATTTTAATATACATGTATACTGAACACAACCACAGTTTAAAAAAATGTCCTCATTCAAAATGTACATGCAAATACAGTGTCAAAAAAAATTGTGATTGTTTCAATCTTCTCATTGCAGACATATTTCTATAAAGAAACAAAACATCCATTTTAGTCTGCACAATATATAATATAAGATTTCTCCCTGAATGCTTTGCCATGCCAATTTTCATACAATGTAAATCATAAAAAATGCCTAATATTTTCCTCCCATTTCTTAAACAATTATGTTGAAGAATATGCTTGCTTACTTGAAAGGTGTCAAGCTTGTTTTATCTACTCTTGTCCCATATATGTAATTATTTGTTTTTTTTACAAAATGCTCTTCATATTTGATACACTGGTCAATTCTGAGAAAATATTTTTTAACAATTTAATATTTTTCTTCAGAGTAATTCTCAACATGGATTGATTGATTGGTGTTTTCTCAACATGGATAGTTTAAAGAATATACATGTATGTTCTTGTAAAAAATAAAAAATCTCAAGATTCTTCCTTCAAATATATTCTATAAAAATAAAATCTAAAAATGTATAATCTTTTGACTTTGAGTTACATTGTATTAAAGTTAATTTACACACTTCATTTATTTTATTTCAGACACCTGGAATGTTTTTTTTTACTTTCAAGCTCACTGAATTCTGATCTACAACATACAAAAGTAAACAAAAAAAAATTCTAAACCACAGAAAAATATTGTTTTCTCAGAGTTTGTGAAATTGTCAGTCCTGTCAGATACATTGTATGACCAGCAAAATTTTGGAAAATTTTGATAAGGACTGACACAAAATTGGTATTTTGCAATAGAAAGTTAAGGAGGACTGACATTATTTTAACTAGGACCACCAAGCCCATATATGCCATTTCAGGAACTCTAATTTTCTACTTACATTTTTGTACTTTCCCACAACTCATTAGCTGATAAAGTATAGAAGATTGAAATAATCACCCCTTTTTATGATACTAGTACTTTGTACATCAAAAATATATAATATACAATTTATATCTAATGTTTAAAAATATAGAAGACAACTATTTGTATGATAAAACACGGTACAAATTTACTTTTACAGAATCAAGTCGAAAGTCAATATCAAAATGCATAGTACATTGTAGTAGTTTAGCAAGTGATTACAAATTATCTCCCTTTACCATGTAATGGTTACTTCCCCTTAATACATTTCCTGTATTTTTACTTTTTCAATACATTTTTTTTGTACTTATTTTATTTAACTGATATGGAAATTACTATCATGTGGCTATTTATAGAAGAATATACATTGTATATTGGATCTATTTCATAACAAAACCAAAACAAGATTTTTTTAAAAGTTATTCTACAACGTGTTGTGAATGATACATTTTGTGATATATATTTTCCGCCTCCTATATTAGGAATTTTGTATTTCATTTGTAAACTACATAGATACAAGAGAAATTATAAAGTAAGAGAGAGAGAAAGTGAGTAAAACATTTCAGATCATACAAAAAAAATAGTAATTTATGAGATCATAAAATTATGTAAGCTACAATCAAATATAATTTTGCAAATATATATCTTAATTTGTTTAATTTATATGTTTCTTTTTATATATAAATATATACTAATAGACATGAACATATATTTATAGTATCTGGATGTTTTTCTTGCAATAGACAATTTCTGTACAAGGTTTATAGATTTTAATACTAAATTATTATATCTTGAAATAAAAATCTAAATCATAAACACAAAGAAAACAAAACAAAACTTAACAAATCATATAATAATATTATTCATGTTCCAGTCAAATGATAGTCATTATACTCGTATTGTTAAACATACATTTTTTTTTACATATCTGCCTGTTAAATACTGAGATTTTGTATAGCTAGTGAAATAAAAACTGGTAATCCACATTACACTAGCATTGAGCATTTGATCAGTTTTGTTCATAGACCTAATTACTTGTGGTCAGCAGATATATTGACAAAAAAAATAATTATTGAAACTGTTTTGCATATGGGTAGCATGCTGACACTTTGGATTTTAATTCAATTATACCTCAAGATTTGGAAAGTTCTTCTCTGATTGGTCGTTTGAAAATATCACTCCTGACATGATCACATAATAGGAAGTCGTTAAATTGTATTGAAAACATTTTTCTATAATAAAATATACATCGTATATGATCTAAGGAAATATATGAATTAATGAATCAGTTAAGAAAACACAAGTCAAAATGGAGAAGAAAAGTAATCTAAATGTAAGCAGAAAGTAATCATGATCAGAGGGTCAAAATTAATGTAAGTGATTAAATTATGATTACTTGTCATCTAAAAATGGCAGAATACATGAAAAAATGTTATCGATTACAGCTGATTACGATTACCCCAAGTCTGACACAATGTAACTGTGGTTCCGCATCTAATATGTTTGTTAGATACATGTACAGTAAGCAGAACAATAGAGATCCTTTAGACTAACATATTGACTGTCAAATAACAACATAAAAATATTGAAATCATCAGTTTCCCGATCAAAACTTCCATTCACACCACTATACATGTATATTATATCAATTGACTGAAACAAAAATATTCAAACAAAATAGCACTTCTAGATATTGATAAATTTGGCAAGAATTACAACTTTTCAGAGACTCTGCATGCGCACGTCACAACAAAAACTGGCCTTCATTAAATAAAATCCTTATTTTCTGAAGTAAAAAAAACAAACAAAACAATAAATTTGCTACATAATGTGTTACCATGTATATGAATTGTTACTGAGTCAGAGTGTATGCATTATGTATTCAGGTGGTCTAAACATAATCAATTCTTTATAAAAAAAAAAATCAAGGTCCTGGCAATGAAAAAGGAATACCTATCATTAAAAAATCAAGCAGTTTAAGGCCTTTTTTTTAATTAAATTATTTTAAGAATTTTTTATCATCTATTTCATATACCTATATACATGTAGGACTTGCCTTGAATTAGTTGGAATCTGTGTATAAAGTGATCAACATATATCTTATTAATAAGCATCTATCTGAACAATTAAGATTACCAACTGAATTTTGAAAATTTTACTCTCTTTTCATACATTTTGTAGTTACAAAAAAATGTATACTACATGTACAGTACAGTCACATAGCGTGATAAATCACTGTGATAGACGTATCACTCTTCTTAGTGATACTGATATATTTTTTACTCTGTTTAATCTATTTACTTACTTTCTTGTGCATTTTGGGTGATAGCAAGTAACACTCTAAATACAAAAGAAATTTTGAAGATATATTAAACATAATAAAAGATATATCAATATCACTCAGATGAGTGACATGTCTATCACAGTGATTTATCATGGTATGTCTCTGACTGTACTGTAGGTATATTTATATACAAAGCAACATGTACGACCACCGTGTTACAAGTTTATACCAGATTTAACTCTTTATTGTAAAGTGTAGGACATTAAGGACATACATTTTAAAATACACTCAATTGGTTTAACTTGATCATATTTATATATTTATATTAAAACATTTTATTCTCATCAGCACCTGATTAATTACTTTCAACTGGTAGACATACATAAAGTGTTGATTCATTTGAAAAATGTTAATTGGACGAAATAACATGAATAAGCTTTACATGTCTCTGCTAAAATACAAGTCTAAATTGTAATGCTATATTGTACATGAACAATGTACAAAAGTAAAATGTAAATAATACAAAAATGTCATGATTTTGCTCTTAAAAAATATACAACCTCAAACATATACCAAGGTGATAAAATATAACCTGACAACATTGATGGCAGATATTGATGTTTGTAAAATTTTGAATTGTATAGGGGTTAGGGTTATGGTATTTAACGCTACTTTCAACAATATTTCAGCTATATCATGAAGGTCAGTTTTATTGGTGGAGGAAACCGGAGTACGCTGAGAAAACCACCAACAAACTGGATCACATAATATTGTATCAAGTGCACCTCGTCTGAGTGGAATTCGAACTCACAACGTCAGTGGCGATAGGCAGATACATGATATACGACAATCACCCCCATGACAACCCCTGGAATTCTATAGCTTGAAAACATACAATTACATTGATCATGGATCGGTGTTGCTTCTGTTCTTAATTAGAGGATGGTCGTAGTGCAATTTGTTTTTCTTTCCTTATAGTTGATATTTCAAACATGTCTGTCGAAAAATGGCACAAATAGAGGGGTTAAGGGTTTGTAAAAGTATTTTTTCTATATATTATTTTTTATAATGAACTTTAATATCCCCTTAATACATAGTCACAAGACATATATATATATATGCAGATCATCAAAAACAAAGCTATTTAAAATAAACTTTAAACTACATTATCGTTTATGCCACAATCCTAAATTTAATGTAGTCAATCTTTTAAGTTGCATAATTTTCTCCAAACCAACAGTTGTTATTTTTGTACAACCATACAAATCGATTGAGTTCAGATTCTTTAAATTATCTGCTACAAGTCCAAGAGCTTTGTCTGTAATACGGATGCACTGCCCAATATTTAAGGTGGTTAATTCATGTAGTGTTCTTACAAGACGATAAATTCCATCATCACTTATATTGCAAGCATTCAGACTTAAACATCTTAAACAAAACAATCCTTGAGCAATGTACTGAAGAGATTGGTCTCCAATCTTATCGCAGAAACTAACATCTAAAGAAGAGATCTTTGCAGAACCATTTGACAAATATCCAATTCCTGTGTCACTTATGTTATCGCAACTTCGGAGATTCACTTCTTGTAAATTTGGCATTTTTGATATGAATTTTAATCCTGTGTCTGTAACACTTCCACAAAAGCTTAGATTTATTGTTTTTAATTGCATTATTCCTCCACTAACATGTTTTAAAGCTTGGTCGGTAAGTTTTTGACAGTCTTGTAGACCTAAATGTTCTAATTCTAGTGTCCCTGTTGCAGCATGTGGACTCTGGCCTGCTAAATGCCCAATGCCAACGTCTGAAATGTGCCGACAACTGCGCAGGTTTAGCTGTTTCAACTTTCTTAATCCCCACGCAATAAGTAGAAGTCCTGTATTAGAAATGTTACAACATCCCCCAAGTTCTAAGATTTCTAGATTTTTAAGGCTTTGTGCAATTCTTCCCAGACTACTGTCAGTAACTTGTTTACATAAACTGAGATTCAGAGACGTTATAGACGGTAGATCGTTTGAAAATGCAATACCAAGACCTACATCAGTCACATTATAACACCCACTTAAGTCTAATCTCTCTAAATTTGGGATTCCTGCTATAACATCTCGCAGGCTACGTCGTAGACTGAGAATTTGTACTCGTCTGATACCACGTTTTACCAGACTTGGGAACAAAGACGGATTAGCACGTCGAAGATGCAGCTTAGAAACCACACCTCTCCATACCATACGATTATACGCAGCGTCTTTCCATGAAACACAAACTTGTGCAGCTCTCCCCTTATCTTTAACGTCTAAATAACTAAATATTATTGTTAACACTTCTGGAAACAGGCAGGAAATGTGAGCGGAGGCCCTATCGGCCTTGGTCTCCATTTTACATGGCTTCCTGTTTATCACGTGACGCATCAAAAAAATTTACAGACCACATGATTACTTCTCTTAAATTTCATTAGCTATTGAAAAAGACCGGGAAATATGAAAATTGTGACACGTGGACCAAAAGCTCCCGCCCATCTTTTACGGTACACCTTAATCCGTCCAAAAATTGTTCTCCACAAATATATTTCATTTTGTATTTCATATAAATCCACATTTAAAAAAAAAAAAAAAAATCCGATGCCAATTCCATTCGATTCAGATCTTTTGCATCATAGCAGAATTAAATCTGGGAGAAATATTATTCCCATAATAAATGTAGTTTTTACATTGGAGTAATTTAAAGGTTTTTCTCTATAATTTCAGCACAGTTTCATAATCTAAGAATTTTAAAGCTTTATGAGTTGAACGCAAATTTGAATTTCGAACGTGAAAAAAAAACCATAATATAAACCCGGGATTAATCAGTAAAGCAAACTCCCATTAAAATCACAAAACTTTTTGTTCTAAGGCAAATCATTTTAAGTTTCTGTTTGAATCAGTATGCTTCCCAACAAATATTTGAACATAGCTACAGTACAACTACATTTTTGCTTTTGTTGATACAAATTTTGTTAAAGGGGCATTAGCTACGATTTTGACCAAAACAATATATGTTTTTAACATTGGTAAATAGCTTTAAAGTAATGAAATAAAGGTAAATATTTCACATTAAACAGTTTATCGAACCACTTTCCCCTTTTGAGAACGAAAATTACCATCGATTACTTACTTCCTTGCAAGCAAATAATTTGACCTCGCTTTTTCCATATTCAACTGACCTTTCTAGTGACAGGTAAAACGAATAATTTGTATTTTGTAGCTTATTAACTGCAAACTTGCATGGTTCTTTGTCCATAATTAACACCGACTAAAAGCACTGATGAACAACAAAAAATGAGAAATAGTTATTGTTGTGCTGATTTAATGACGATTCAACAAACTCCGTAAACAATTAATGAGATGGCCTCCATTTCTTGATCGATCTTAAAACACAAATAGTTGCACGATTTTTCCTCGATGCGAGTACATTTCATAAAATTTATATATACACACACGCGCGTTTTATTAAGACATAAATCATATCTGATAGTTTTAATGGGTAACAAAAATTTACGATTTGGCAGATAATGCTCCTTTAAAACTATAGGAGATTTGACCTCGGGGTCATTTTGAATACAAACATGTGCCGGATTTTAAATAAAATATGTAGTGAAATATTTTTGTGGCGAAAGTTTTTGCATGTACAATATCTGTAAAGTTATAGTGACAAGTAAAACAGTGGCATAATACTATTTTTAAAGGTCTCTGGAGTCTGGAAGTATTTTGAAATGCTCTACGTGAACTGCGGGTAATAAACGGCATTGATGTACATCTCTAAATGATAAACAACCGCATGAACGGCAAGAAACAAAGAATTATTCACATAAACATGTAATAAAAAAACGTAAGAGAGGAATGATTCTGTTCTGAAAATTCGAAATTCGGGGATTTGTTGAAACATATCGTATTAACTTCATAAAAGTACAAATTTATCATTTGGAAATCGGACAGAAAATCGTGTTCTGCAGCCACATCTTCATGATGACGTAATTCTCTTTTAGTGACATCATCAATTAAATTTTTTAACCGATGCATATCTCCGACACTACAAGAACACTTACAATCGGTATTCTAATATATAATGTATAGCATCTTCTAAAGGGTATCCGCAAGGGCAGCTGGGATCATTAATTATATTTGCTCTAAATAAGTCTGTTCCCAGTGAACTACACTGGTGTCTTAATCTGGTATGTATAATACTACATTTCCTACCTCCTAATAACATATAGTATTTAGAAACCTTAAATAATTTCGCCCTTAAAGTTTGTTTAAACTTTGAAGTAGTTTGTATAGATCTAAAATTCGGTTCCAACGAATTCCATAAACGTATAGTAGGGAAGAAAAAAAAAGAAAGAAAAAAACGATTGGGAAACGTTTCTAAACGATATTTTGGTACCCTATATTATGTAGAATTTATCAGATTATAATTGTTATCAACTAAATATTCATTTAGGATGCCCTCTAGAAGATGCTATTCATTATCTATTAGAATGTCATTTTTATACGAATGCAAGAATGCAATTATTTATGAATATTACACCGTATACTGTTATCTCAATCGAAAACTTATATATTATAATTCAATACATTTATTATATACCGGTATGTAGCTACATACTGCTATCATTTTCATATTTATGTGTATAACTTAAGGGGCGGATCCAGGATTTCAAGTTATCGGGAGGGGGGGGGGCACTTAAAACTTCCAACTTTAGGGGGGGGTGGGGCGCCGGGTACGCCCCCTCCTGGATCCATCCCTGAACTTTATTGTATATGGAGAGGAGGTACTGTTGATATACATTGTTTCCAATCTAATTATAAGACAATAACATATGTATAGGAGCATGTCCGAGTAACTCTCCATTCCTTAAAAACAATGGAGTCGAGGCCCATTGTTTTCAAGGACTGGGAAGATACGAGGACATTCTCCAACTTAAAATCCAATGTTAATCACTGACCAAGATATAGCTTTTCTGGTACCTGATTACCTCATTCATGTTGAACAAAGTTAAGAAAAGTTTGAATATACCAAAGAAGTAATCAGAAGCGGATAAACGAAGAAAGACAGACAACGATGACCAAGAGAAAAATGACAAATTAAGGGACAAACAATTATCTACAAGACACTACACAGAAAACTAAGCATTGAGCAATACGAACCCCATTGAAAGCCAGGGTGAACTCAGATGCTCTTGAAGGGTAAACAATTCCTGCTTCACATGTGACACCCTTTGTGTTACTCTTGTTACAAACCCAGTGATCAGTCGTGAATGAGAAAATGACGGATTATTATTACAACAAACTGAACACTATGTATGTATCCATCGTCATTTGTGACACAGATATTCCGTAGCGGTTAACACGGCCATGGTGGCGATCGTAAAACTTTCGAAGCCAGTTATGACTTCAGCTTGACCACTAGGAACCCTTATTTCAGTTCTTTGTATGTAGCGTAAGGACACCAGAGAGGACACCATTATGCGTCGGCTCTATTTTTGACAATTTGACAGTTGTTTTGGGTTTTTTTTCACAATGCCGAATAAATACAATATACGTTCATTGTCGGAAAGTATAATATTTACTTGCATTTTCTGCGTTCGTTTGTTTGTTTGATGGGGCTTAACGCCACTTTCAACAATATTTCAGTTATATCGTGGCGACCAGTTGTATTTGTGGAGGAAACCGGAGGACTCGGAGAAAACCACCAACAAGTCGCAAGTCACTGACAAACTTGATCACATCATGAATGTTGTACACCTCGGTCTGATCGAGATTTGAACTCACATCAGTGGTGATATGCACTGATTGCATAGGTAGTTGTAAATCCAACTACCATACGATCATGGCCACGACGGCCCCCTCATTAGCTGCGAAACAGAATAAGAGGCTCGTTTATCTACCTGCTTCTAATGCTCGTACATAAATTTGTGTGTATATTGTCTAAACGTTTGATTCCATCATGTTATCATTTTAGTATTGAATCCATTTAATTCAAACAAATTTATGACTTATTTTTATTCTGGTCTCATATTAATACCATTAATCTATTTAGATGTTTGTGACTATTTGATATTAGATCTGTTAGAAGTATAAGTCAATTCAAATTTGTTTATTAAACATTATGCAAATAGATTTTGATACTCTGCAGCGTTAAATTGTTTTTTTCTTTTTTTCTGTTTTCTCTCTTTCCCCCCTGTTTGCATTAATTCAGGACTCTTTCGTTTACTTCTTATTCCTAATACTATGTTGTATACTAGTTTACATTAATTCAGGACTCTTTCGTTTACCTCTTATTCCTAATACAATGTTGTATACCTGTTTACATTAATTCAGGACTCTTTCGTTTACCTCTTATTCCTAATACAATGTTGTATAC
>MJUT01006372.1:928341-946906 GCA_002080005.1 Gigantidas platifrons | reverse complement strand
TATTCCTAATACAATGTTGTATACCTGTTTACATTAATTCAGGACTCTTTCGTTTACCTCTTATTCCTGATACTATTACTATGTTGTATATGTTTTGCTGTTATTATATAATTATGTGAATTGTACATGTAACTTGATGTATTATGCATGTCGGTTTGAAAAGCTCTTGAGAGCTTATGTTGTACTGTTAAAAAATGTACCGACTTTAAATAAAACTTTTTGATTTGATTTGATTTGATTTGATGTAAGCTGCAATAACCTGTGTCCGATCCTATTGCTTAATTTATTGCAATGATATATTATTAAATTAAAAGTCAGTTTGTTTGGTTATGTTGATATAGGTGGAAACCAGTTTTGATCATAACTGTTTCTTTTTTTTCTTTTTTTTTTCACACACCGGGTCACGCAAGAAAGTCAACACGCGAATTTCAAATGTCATCTTGCATTCTAGATTTTCATGAAGAATAAAAATTATGTATAGGACGAAACTGGGAGTAAAGTATTACTCCCATGACGAACGCATACTTAATTAATATAAGCGGTCTGGCTCACCACACCAATAGACAAAATTCCGAAATATAACTTCCGAGATTGGGATAAAATTAGAGCACACCGGAAGTTGACCGAAGCTGGCAATCGGATTTAAAATTTGTGATAATTTTGTAAGTCCATTTTTACACCAATATACTATGGCGCATTCAAATAAATGATACTTTTAAAACTCAAAGTGTACGAGAAAACTACATGTCTTATGAAGTAACCAACAAGAACATCGAATGCGCAAATAATACAAATCTTTGATCACTGCAAACTAAAAATGCAAAACTGTATTCTTTTTCAATCTTTCGAGTCAGCTAAGCGTGATGAGAAATAGTAATTACTTCAGGTTTTTCTTCAAACTATTTTTAGGGACCTTACAGATTGAAAACCAACAATAATCGCGACCATGGTTATGAAGCAAATCCAAAAAAATGCCATACTTCTGGAGATTTAGCATTGTTTATTTACCCCCATCTTCTGTCTCCAAATGACTAAAGTATGTTCTTCATGTTAATGTATAATAGATAGTTCCCATTGCTAATAACTATTAGTGTCTGTTTGAACTTTGAATGATAACCATTTAGACCAAATTCAGATTATTCTGCCTATTTAGATACACAGGTATCGTCACGGTATATGTTTTCGTATGTCATATGTTTTCGTATCATCCATTTTATTTTGATTTCCACAGCGCACGTGTTATTTTTGAAGTGTATTCCTGTTTATATTTCTGGAACATAAACAGGACTCCAACGTGACATCTGTCAAAAATGTTCAAGGTTGCTTTTAAAGACGTTAATACCAAAAATAGTGAACCTACCTACTGAACCATACTTTTTGTAATGCTAAAAATTTACTACATTTATAAAGTATGTGGAAAAAAATCCAGAAGGGCTATATAAAATTGAACTATGTCGTCTGCATCTCAGACACCAGCTCTACCTGTCATGTGATTGTCATGGTGTCACTGATCATACTTTTAAACAAAAGAGCTGATTTAAATTGCCGGTTTCTTATATAAAATGAACGTCAACAGCAGTGCATCTGGTTTCAGCACTAAAAAAACCCAACAAAAGTGAACACAATTTTGAATGTGGTCATTTTCAAACATTCTATTATTTAGATGTAGTATGATTTGTAGATGGCAAGAACCATGAAATTTTAAAACCAGTAATTTCCGGATTTTATAATCGTTTTCATCGCATATATCGGCCCTGTTTTTACTTCATACAAAAACATATGACGCCATTTTACTGACAGCAGACGTTGCCAGATAATCAAGAGTATATTAAAATTCAGGAGTGGCTTTTAAATCAATCTTATGTACAAAGAAATATTTAACTAACCATTCTTTGAAAATTCCAATCGTCATATGAATGAAGCGTTAACACTGTCAATCACTTTATCGGAAAATCGATAATAGTACGAAAACCCATAACACGAGGATACCAGATAGATTAGAATATCAATGAAAATGCCATAGTCATTGCCAATGGTAAGAAAAAAATTGTCTTGTGTAATATAAAAAGAATGCTTCCAATGCAAAAATGTAAACAAATCGGTTTATATTTTTGTAAACATTTTTCACCTTTAAACTATGGTATTTTTGGGACGCAGGATTACCTAATGTTTTCTCTTTCACATGATTTATTGGATTGCAGACAACTATGCATATATATCGACACTATCAACTTTTGTCATGCTGCCGATAAAGTTACAGCTCCATCGCTGAGCAGCCACGATTGTGCTGTACACACCAAATATCTACAATGTACGAAATTAAAATAAAAGTAAATAAAAAATAATCTTTAAAATTAAATATCAGCCCTCAATTTTGTCTACTAAAATAGTTGTCTAGGTGACTTAAAAACCCACCAGGTGACCTACATGTAAATCTCACTATTGGTCACCATTATGGCGATTAGTATTTTTAAAACCCATCATCATCTCATTGTAAATTAATTTTTTCTTGCCATGACATAGCTGAAAAATTGTGGAGTTGGCATTAAGCAATAATAATCACTCAGTCACTCAAGCATCTTTCACACTACATGCTGATCTCATTTGCACTTTATATATTTATTTTTCAATATACATTTTTGTAATTGAAGTATTTATCTGAAGCGTTTTTTTCATTAACTTTTTCTCACTAATGAGACAACACAGTTCCTATTTTTAGCCGTGTGAGATATCCTTGTCTCAACCCCTTGGGTGAGATAAGAATTTCACTCTACTTTTTCCGTAAAAATGTTACGTTTCGCAAAATGTCATTGTATCAATAAAATCGATTATATCAATTATGATGTTCACCGCAAGTGCAGGAAATAATTGCTTTAATATACCGAAACTCTATTTACAATAATTTTGGATGTAATAAATACTTATTTGTGTGTTTTTATCGTGTGTTTTCATAAACTTCAATTTGTGTTTTTAACTTCTGGTCAAGATTGTAATTCCGGAATGTTAAATTAGTGAGAAAAAGAATCAAACACCTTGCCCTCTTACCTGTGTTAGATCCTTTATGTCTTTCACCTTTGACAATCGGCAATCCAACTTCTATTAACCGACTTCATGATAAAACTACTTTTGTTCTAGTATTTACAAGCGGCTATATATGTGATGTTGTACTCGATAGGCATATTCGACCCAGCACTCTTGATCTTGAGGTTTGATCGGTCAAGTAAATTTAATATTCTGGTACTCCCTTGTCACATATCAACTCTGAAATAATTGATATGGATTAATGAGGAAGAAATAAAAACTAAGGAATATACAGTAATCCCAGAGCCCGAAATGAAAATTTGACTTAACTGGTCCGAATCAAATCCTTGGTTTTATTTTGATATAGTTCTTAAAAAAAACTGAAAAATTTACTAGTTCAAGCAAAGTTTTACTGGTCTTAGGCTGGAGGACAGGCTCTCATCGTGAGGACTGCGACCCTGACGTCATTGGCAACAAACAGTACATACAGATGGTTTGTCCAAAGGAAGACATTTTCTTAACTTAATAAAATATTTTTTAATAATAGTCAACACAAGATTTTTAAACAATTTTATTGTTAATTTAAATTTTTTTTTACTATGAATTCGAAGGATCTGTCAGTTTAACAGGTATATCACATACATTAATATAAATAAGTAAAAAATGAGGGGTGGTTTAACCCTGCCACTTTTTGTGCTTAGTGCGAGGACCTGAATATCCATTGGTAAGGGTCTTTTTTTTTTTTAATAATTTGAGGAGATAGGTACTTATTCATTTTGTTGATCACATTGGTTGACTTGTTGATCATGAGATTTTAATCTTTTCATAAGGACGGAGGATCATTTGAACGTACAATAATTTTCATAATGGTTGTTTTGCTTGAAAGATGACTTCTCAGGCAACTTGAAATTGTTACCTTGCCACTAAAATTTTTAATTGGCCTCTAAATGTTTGTGTCTTGTGGCCTATTGGCCACTTCTAAAAATTAAATTCAATTAAAAAGCTACTTTGAGGACTGAATATATATATTTTTTTGTTGAATAAAAGTAAATTATATAAATATGCAATGACTTTTTAGCTCACCTGACCCAAAGTGTCAGGTGAGCTATTGCCATCACTTTTCGTCCGTCGTCCGTCCGTCAACATTTCACATTTTAATCTTCTCCTCAGAAACTACTGGGCCAATTGCAACCAAACTTTGGTGGAATGGTCCTTGGATGGCCCCCTTCCAAAATTTCAAAAACTAATAAGAGATAAAGGTTAAGTTTAAATTGCAAAATTATGTAGCATGTCTAGATCTACCTACCCTGCAATTTTGAAGTAAATCCCATTACCCATTTTGGAGTTATTGCCCTTTTTTCATCAAATTTGTAAAATTTTAATACTTTTCGTCTGATATTTCAAAAACTATAAGAGATAAAGGTTAAGTTTAAATTGCAAAAATATGCAGCATGTCAAGATCTACATACCCTGCAATTTTGAAGTAAATCCCATTACCCATCTTGGAGTTATTGCCCTTTTTTCATCAAATTTTCAAAATTTTAATACTTTTTATTTGGAGTTATTGCCCTTTTCTTCATCAAATTTTCAAAATTTTAATGCTTTTCGTCTTATATTTCAAAAACTATAAGAGATGGATGTTAAGTTTAAACTGAAAACATGTTCAGTATGTCAAGATCTATCAACCAAGATGGTCCCCACAGCCGAACTTAGCTTAACATAGGACCCTATGGGAAATTCACATAAACATCTTGTCTGGAATCAGTTGCTCAATTGGAACCAAACTTTGATAAAATATTCATTGGATGGTCCTCTTCCAAAATTGTGTCTGGTGGTCCCGCCCTCTGACCAAGATGGCTGCACAGCTGAACTTAGTTTAACATAGGACCCTATGGGAAATTCACATAAAAACCATCTTGTCTGGAACCAGTTGCTCAATTAGAACCAAACTTTGATGGATTAGTCATTCGATGGTCCTTTTCCAAATGATATCCGGCAGTCACACTCTCACACCAAGATGGCACACCACAGTGCAGTTGCATTGTTATTGAAAGCAGCTTTGATCCAGGTGAGCGATTACAGGCTCCTGGGAGCCTCTGGTTTTTATTTATTTCTATTTGAATTTTGTGTATTAATTATGTAGATATTCAGTGAGGACAGCACAATCATGGCCGATCAGCGATGGAGCTGCAACTTCATCAGCATCATGCAGACAAGAGTGGCTTGTCACAGACTCACATGTCGATGTATAGTTGTCTGCAATACTTTTTTAGGCAACAGGGTCAAGTGAGCTATTCCCATCACTCCGTCATCATTTGTCCGTCCGTTAACTTTCATACTTTTGATAACTCCTCTAAAACCGTGGGGCTAAATTTTACTATTCTTGACAAGAAAGGTTCTTGGTTGACCCTCTTGAAAATTTTGTCTGCAGGTCTACCAACCTTCAAATATGGTCGCTGTTACTAAAAATATAAATTTCTACATCTCTATTGAAACCACTGGTCAATATATATCAAACTTGGCTAATATTCTCAAAAAGCCATTGCATGAAAGTTAACATATTGTTTTTAAACAGGTGCAGTCCATGGACATAAGTTATCGTCACCTTCGATTTATTACTATATATGTTTCATATAAAATCTGACCACATTTAAAAAAAAATTAAGCTATCTCTGGGCAGATTTTTATGAAATTTAAGATTTGCAGAATTCTTTGAATTTTATTTGTTTATCTGATAGTAATTTTTGTCTGCATGGTTTTTGTTTTCTGGTAATTTAAACAGAAATGTTGATTTTTCTGATTTTATTTTTGTTAAAATACACTCACGGGTCAAAAGTATTTCCTCACTAAGATATTTCCCTATATAATTTCATATAAAACTACTTATTTTCATAACATTCTCATAATGTCATTCCTTAGCCGATTTTCATGAAATTTTCACCTTTAAGGTAGAGAAGGACACTATGGGCAAAAAAAACTAGTCAATGAATTTTTTTTGAATTTCATATATATTGTTCTTTGGGATGTACCTAACAAAATATCAAAATTTAAGAATACAGCACGAACAGCGCGATTTAGCAAGAAATCACTGTGGGCCGACGTCGGTGAAATCACGAAAATGTCGGTGAAATTTGAAAAAAACGCACCGCGAAATGTCCGAGAAAAATCGAACACTGTGTTTTCAGTGATTTACGCCGCGAAATAAAGAAATGGGATATTAACCTTTATTTGTACATTTGTATGTTCTTGAGATTTGTATAACTGTCATTTTTGATAATATGAGTGATTCATTCATAATTATTTTCCTTTTCAGGTGTGCAAGCTGTCATCATATTTTCGTTCTTTAATTCTGATATTTGCTTTTGTTTTAATCAATTATGTTAGGAAAACAATGTGCAAACGTATCATTACCATTTATAAGCTTGGATTGTATTATTTTTTTGAGTTGATTTGTGGCTTCAAAGTGGGTGATAGCTGATTGTAATCAAAGCCAATTAAGATCAATCAAAAACTGTTCAGATACATGTTCTATACATGTTGCATGTGTGTCTAATTATTTACCCAATCATGCTTTTTACTCAGTATTCTATATTGAATACATGTCTTATTACTTAGCCATTCATTTTTTTACTCCATGGTCCAACAAGAAGCCATTTTGTCATAATATATAGTTTCCCTTCTTTTCGGCAAGTTTGTTAAATACTACTAAGATATCCTGCACGAGGCACGGGATACCTGTCGTAGTCCTCGTGAAACAATTATTTAAAGTTTAAGAAAAAAAAAGTTAACCTACTAAGACATCCTGCACAAGGCACGGGATACCTGTCGTAGTCCCATGAAACAATTATTTAAAGTTTAAGAAAAAAAAGTTAATCAACTAAGACATCCTGCACAAGGCACGGGATACCTGTCGTAGTCCGCGTGAAACAATTATTTAAAGTTAAAAAATATTTTTATTTATTATTGATGAAACGTATACACATAAATTTATTCAAAACCAAAGCATAAAACAATGGTCGTTTGTCCGTAAATAGAAACACAGTCAAACTTATTTATTTTATGATTTTCGCCGCGGTGTTGTCACCGACAATTAAAGTATTTCCCCGACATTTAGGCCCTAATTTGTATATTTTCGTGATAAAATTTTCACCGTGATTTCACCGACATTTTACGGTGATTTTATGACACATCACCGACATTTCACCGCGAAAAAACACAGACCAGGGTGATTTCTTGCTAAAACGCGCTGTGCGTGCTGTAGCTTTCCAGGCTTATTTAAAAAATATTCCCTGAAAGAGTTACCCCTCCCCCCCTCTGAAGTCCAAAAAACTGTCACTCCTCCGTGTCATTAAGGTACCCAAAAAACATTGCATACAAATTTAAGAATAGCTTTCCAGGCTTATTTTAAAAATATTCCCTGAAAGAATTTTATATGATTATATAGTAAGATTTGGTGAAAAAAATAAACTTAGTTTTTAAATCAATTCGTAAGGGAAAGTAGAAATACATTTTTTTGAAAATTATACGAGGAAGAAACTATATTTATTGCTGCATTTAATGCTGAAAATTTCATGAAAATCAGATAAGGAATGACTTCAGGAAAATGTTTTGAAAATAAGTGGTTTTATATGAAATATATAGGGAAATATCTTAGTGAGGAAATACTTTTGACCCGTGAGTGTATATAGCAAATTTAACGTTAGAAAACAAAAATTGTCTGTAAATCATGCTAAAATAAAGGCAATCTAATGGAAAATCATGCTAAAATAAACAAATAATTTTTAAATATTTCTGCTTCTTCTGGTTCAAAAATGATCAAAATCCGTTTAGAAATTACTTCACAATAATTAGTCCCCTACCGACGAAGTCGAAGGGGACTTTAGGTTTGCACTCCGTCAGTCTGGCAGATCAGTTTTCTGCCCTTTTTTTCGTCGTGCTTGCAGATATTGATTTGATATTTGGTATATAGCTTAACCATGACAAGTTACAGATCAAGTTCGAATTTTTTGTTCAAATTTTAAGTTTTCCGGACTTTTTTTTTACGTCCTTTGATATATTGACTTGATATTTAGTATGTGGCTATATCTAGATGAGTTACAGATCAAGTTCGAATTTCGTTCCGGTCGAATGATTTTTGGCTGAGTTATGGCCCTTGCACTTGTATTTTTTGTTCAAATTTTAAGTTTTCCGGACTTTTTTTTTTACGTCCTTTGATATATTGACTTCATATTTAGTATGTGGCTATATCTAGATGAGTTACCGTTTAAGTTCGAATATCGTTCTGGTCGAATGATTTTTGGCTGAGTTATGGCCCTTGCACTTGTATTTTATGTTCAAATTTTAAGTTTTCCGGACTTTTTTTTTACGTCCTTTGATATATTTACTTCATATTTAGTATGTGGCTATATCTAGATGAGTTACCATTTAAGTTCGAATTTTGTTCTGGTCCGTTGATTTTTTGCTGAGTTATGGCCCTTGGACTTAGAAAATTCACGCAAATAATTAGTTTTCCACACATTTTTTGGTCCTGCTTGCAGATATTGATATAATATTTGGTATATAGTTTTACCATGATAGGTTACAGGTCAAGTTCAAATTTTCTTCCGGTACGATGATTTTAAAGGCTTTCAATGACTTTTGCTATTGCGTTTAGATCTTTTTCTCAACAACTAGACATGGTACAGCAATGATACCTGGCCAGTAGATAGATCTTAGATAGTACTACAGGGTTCACTGTTAATTAGGTCAATTTTACCTACATTTTATGCATGAACGACTCTGGTTAAGTTTTGCATTTAGGTCAGTTTGAATAAGGATCAGCGCATCTCGTGTCTCAAAGACATAGTTTTTAGTTTAGTTTTTAGTGTAAGTGCACCAGGATATATTTGGACTTTGGGGTATTTATATTTAGTTAATACCAAATTTGGAAGGAAGTTAAGCATTCTATTCTCGTATTACTCAGTCGGTAGGGGACTATGTATTGCCATGCAATACTCTCAGAATGCTTGTTTTTTTGGAAAAATGTGGTTTTATATGAAATATATAGCATAAAATCGAAGGTGACGAATACTTATGTCCATTGAATTTGACTGTATCACAACTGCACAAAGAAACAGATTTTGTAGGATAATTTGTTTAGATCAACATTTAAATACTCTCAATTACTTATTTCAGTAATAAAGGGCTTTATATATAATGTTGTAATAACTTGTGTCAGACCTCATTTTGCTTTGATATTATGCAAATAAAAATATGTTTAATTCAAATTCAATACTAATTTGTTTTTCTTCAGATATTTTTTTTTATCAATCAAATATTTGACAGTAATGAATCCTATTTTCATATAATCATTATTATTTATATGCTTTAATGACATATTTAACAATAAATTTGACAGCCATTAAAACAAATGCATTTTATTAGATTGAAAAAAAAAAAAAAAAATTTGTTTGCTCAATTGATCAATCAGTTAAACAAAGAGTAAAATAGTTTATCATCATAATATTAACAAATAAAACTGACAAGGTATGAAGCTTTGTTTAACAGTAAAAATAAATTATGAAAGCAGAGATCCTTGTAGGGTAATTATACAAATGTATATAAAATTTTGATGAGCCCCAATAGTACATTATTTGTTATTTAAGAAAAAAGGTTAGTCACAGTCACAAGTGACGAGTTCAGGACTCGCCCAGACAAGTTACAAGTACAATGTATCTGTGCGTAAGAAAGTGAAGGCATGAAAATTTTGCTTGTCCTTTTTGGAAGCTACATGTAGATGAAACACTAGAAGCAATTATGATACATCAGTATCTGTACACATGTATGGTACTATCATGTCCATGTAGATCAACATTAAAGTCATAAGTATGATATGGGGCTGTCATGATCGTGATCCTATGGTAGTTGGATTTACAACTACCTATATGCAATCAGTGCCTATGCTATCACCACTAAAGTTGTGAGTTCGAATCCTACTAATGGTGAGGTGTACTCAATACATTATGTGATAAAGTTTGTCAGTGGCTTACAGGTTGGTGGTTTTATCTGGGAACTCTGGTTTCCTCCACCAATAAAACTGACCGCCACAATGAAACTGAAATATTGTTAAAAGTGGCTTTAAACACCATAAAACCAAAACCAGACTGTAAATCAACACAAAAGTCATACTACATCAGTGTCTTTAAATGGTAATGACATTCAAATCATAAAAACGTTAGAATAAAAAACAAATTAAATTGATTAGAGAGTTCATCACACATGTATATAAAGAATTATATTTACAAGACATTTGAAATTAAACAGCTTGTTTCTTTTATGCATCATATGGTAATAACAATTTATTTTAAGAATTATAAAATAATAATTTCATTGTTATATATTTTTTTGTGCCTGTCATTTTATTACTATAAGATATATTTAGTTATTGTTATGATGATTATTAATGATTTATGAATATTTACAAGTAATATGTCATATTCTGCTGCAACAAAAAAAAAAAAAACGAAATAGGCTTCACTTGTTGTTTTAATTAATAATAAAAAGAGACTCACACCAGACTCAGACTGAAAGTAACATCATTTGAAACAGTATGTAATACTTCAAAATTACATTTCTTTGCTATAGACTGTCAGAAAAAGAAACAGTAAAGCAATCTTTGCACTAACCCAACTGCCCGAAGCCAGGTATAAGTACAACTGGATTCAGACAAGTGAAAATTATGAAAGAATTTGTTTGAATAAATGGTAAAATGTTTGGTTGAATTACGAATGACTTAAAATCTGGATTTCGCTTGAACTTTTACTATTTTAGTCCAGATTTTGACCCCGACTGCAAGACCATGATGCATCACAAGTATAATGAATTGACCAATTGTGTGTGTAAACAGTGGAAGCCTCGTTTGTAGAGTTATACCCTGCAGATGAGAAGCTACATCTAGTTTTATAGCCCACTAGTGATCCTCACCATGAGCACCAGTCCTCCCCACGACGACCAGTAAATTTTTCAGTATTTATTTAGAACTATATAAAATTAAATTCAATAATTTGCTTCGGACCAGTAAATTAAAATGTTCATTTCGAGGACTGCACTAGTTTCCCCGGAATCCCCCAAAGTGTGGGAAATTATGACCATCTGTCCATTCTCACAGAAACCAAGCTGTATTATTGCAGAGCTGTCAAGGGTTTTTGATGTCTCAGAGCAGTGTGCGAAATTAGCAATAGACCTATAGACAATGTCTATGTAAAATCAAGTCGGTCTATGTCAAATTTTCAAAATTTTGTATATAATGTAGTGAGGTCTATGTAACATAGAGATTGGTCTATGATACCACAATATTTAGTTTCACACACTGCAGAGTGATAGCAGAGTGCTAGGAAGCCCTTTTCAAGGGCTGGTACACATACGTATATACAGAAGTTTCACTGAGCTTTTTGCAGGACTGCCTGGTTGACCCGAAGTTGAATATATTTGCGCCTTTTTCGCTTGTACTTTGATACCGCAGGGGGGGGGGGGGGGTGTGCACCCCCCTAAAATTGGAAAAAATATGATTTTTTTGCATAAAATTGTGATTTTTCACACGAAATACCCCAGAAATTTTCGATTATTTTACATGCGCCCCCCCTAACTTGTAATCCTGGATCCGCCCCTGTACCGTTTTGTGTAGGGTAAGCAGATGTGACAGAAATACATTTAAAACAAATCGCTAACTGATCGGAATTTCTGTATTTAGCGAATCAGTTCTGCTTAAGCAGCTTTATTATGATTACTGAAATTTTCCAATTCGTAGATTTTTGTGTTGGCGTGAGAATAATGGGGGTGAGTATGACTGAGTGCGTGATTTGGTGCTTTGATGACATGTATGTTATTGGATGCCATTTGTAACTCCTGAGTACATATATATATATACAAAATGTACCTTGTATAAATTGCTGGGGGATATACTACCTATTATTTATTGGATAATAGAAATTAGTGGAGGAGTAAGCTGTTTAATTTAGACCCTTTTTAACATAGAATAGATATATGTTTTTTGATCATTGCTCCATGAACACAAAAGTGGCTATTTGTCAAAATCTCTTTTATACATTGAAACAATTTTAGTGTGATTAATGTAACTTTTCATTATTTATGAGTTAACCGACATTTAAATTCATCATGTTTTAAAATATGTGAATGTTTTGTTTCTTTTTCTTATAATATATATTTGTATAATAGGGTTAAAATAGAGAACAATTTTATTCTGTAATGTATATATTGTATCGGGTTTCAATTAAAAGACAGAGTGCTTCTGAAATTCAGCTTAGTATTAATTTAATTTTAGGGCATTTCAGGAAATTATACCTTATTGCTATATTTAGAGTCACTTCTTGATCTCTGATATGTTGGCAATTTTAACTACTTCTCAGAGTTTACACACGAGAGTAGGGGCTGTCGTGGTCATGATCATATGGGACATGTAGTTGGATTTACAACTACCTGTGCAATCGGTGCCTATCACTACTAATGTTGTGAGTTCGAATCCCGTTCATTGCGAGATGTACTTGATACAACATTATGTGATAAAGTTTGCCAGTGACTTGCGATAGGTCGGTGGATTTTATCTGGGTACTGCGGTTTCCTCCACCAATAAAACTGAGCGCCACGATATAACTGAAATATTGTTGAAAGTGGCATTAAACAACATAAACCCATACTTACTTGTTGGAGAATTGGAGATACAGTACATGTATGTCAAACAGCCATTATATTCAATGATTATAGCTTGAAAAAAATTGCATGGATAACTGAACAGAATGTTCTATTTTTTTAATGAAAAATGTAGATATATCTCATGTAGTGTGCACAACATATATGTTTCATGTGTTGTCCTTGCGTATATGTTCGGAGTTACATGTTTCCATTACATTTTACACATTAAAACAATGTTCGGTTCGTCTTTATCTCCAGTTGAAGGTCCATGTGAACTATTGCCATCACTTGGCATCCGTTGTCTGTAAACTTTTCACATTTCAAGCTTATTTTCCGAAACCACTGGGCCAATTGGAACCAAACTTAGCAGGAATGTTCCTTGGATGGTCCTCTACAAAGTTTCTGTTTTTTGTTCCAGTCGGATATTCAACATGGCTGCCAGGGCCAATAATATGCTCTGATTGGCTGAAATTCCAAAGATCTTCTTCATCTGAACCCAAACTGTAAATGAATGATCATTGGAATGTCCTTTACCAAGTTTCTGTTTTTTATGCCGATCGTAAATCCAAGATGGCTGCCACCGCAGGACATAGATTAACATTGGACCCTATGGGAAAATGTTCAAATGCCTTCTTCTCAGAAACTACAAATATGATTAAAGCCAAACTGTACATGAACGTTCATTGGATGGTCCTCTACAAATTTTACGTTTTTTATTCCGATGTGAAATTAAAAATGGCGGCTACGGCAGGACTTAGTTTAACTTTGGATCCTATGGGAAAAAATGTTTCAAAACGCTTTTTCTCTTAAACCACATGGACAATTGAAACCAAACTGCCCAGGAAGGATCATTTGAAGGTCCTCTAAAAAGTTTGGATTTTTTATGCCGATCCGAAATTCAAGATGGCTGCCACCACAGGTCATAGTATTAACACAGGACCATATGGGGAAAATACAGAAATATATTCTTCTCTAAAGCTATTGCACTGATTGAACCGGTACCTAAACTGTGCATCAATCATTGGAAGGTCCTTTACAAACTTTGTGTTTTTTATGTTGATCGAAATTCCAAGATGACTACCACTGCAGGACATAGTTTTTACATAGGACCAATTGGTTCTTTTTATAACCAGGTGAACGATACAGGCTCTTGAGAGCCTCTGGTTTACGTTATTTCTGTTTGTTTGCGTATAGTGGTGTCTAACACACATTGTGTGGTGTTTTTGTATTGTTTGTCTTCGTCTTGTGTACCCTATGTTGCCAGTTTCTCTGGATTGTCCATTTTTGATTGCTCCTGGCTTTGGTATTCTCTAACGTTTATTTGTTATACTGAGTGACCATTTATTATAAGTTAGTAGAGAAGTATCAATATAATTATATTAATATAAATATAATTAATATCCAACCACCTGTGCAATCGGTGCCCATCACCACTAAAGTTGTGAGTTTGAATCCCAATACAACATTTATGTGATAAAGTTTGTCAGTGACTTGTAATAGCCTAAATAGGTCGGTGGATTTTATCTGGGAACTGCGGTTTCCTCCACCAATAAAACTTAGCATCACGATATACACAAAATGTAGCTGAAATATTATTGAAAGTGGCATTAAACACCATAAACCAAACCAGTACAACATTGTGTAGTCAAGCCTGTCTTATGTCACCTTCCAACGGGACATTGACATAATATAAGGTCACAGGTGTATCACTAAATACAGGTTTAATTAATATGAAATGTACTGTGAAGGGAAATCAAAATTAAGGTCACACAATACAAGTTGTTACTTAAAAGAGGTGGTCACTAAAGCAGGTTTGATAGTATGTTATTTACGATTGCAGGAAAATAAAACTAGATTTGTCAGAAATGATGTATATTTGAATTTTTTTCCCTGCTATTTAATGTTGTAAAAAAAAAAAATCATATAATAGGTAATGGACAAGACGTACTAAATTCAACCCATAAAGTAAGTCATATTGTTTTCAAGTCAATCTAATTACAATAAGATGTTTGTTATTGTATTTTGTTTTCTTCATTGGCAATACACTAACATCTAACATCATCATCCTGTTTCGGGTCATATGATTATCATGTAACTTTTCATTCATTTGTGACCATCCAATCATATGCAAGACAGTTAAATATATTGACCAATCAGATAACAGCTCTGGGGCATGAACTTGGTTTTGATACCTAAAGATTTAATAAGTTCTTTGCTGATTGGTCGGTTGAAAATATGAACCTGGACCTGATCCCATATCTGATGTACAAATGTAGTTAGATGTAAGGGTATCACCAGAGAAAGAAAAAAGATAGATGTAAGGGTATCACCAGAGAAAGAAAAAAGATAGATGTAAGGGTATCACCAGAGAAAGAAAAAAGAAAAAATAGACACAATGACAAACATCTAAGCTTAATTAGATTGTTTTCAAGCAAAATTATACCTTCAAGCCTGCCCATGCTGTCACCTATATTAAAAGGTCACCCTTTTCTTGTCCTGTCTTAGAAAATTTTATATGAATTTAACCTCTTTTAAGAAGTCACCTGTCTTGTAAGACCACATTTTCTTTGTCCCAAAGGTGACCTCTTAATACAGGTTAAGACAACATTTTCTTTGTCCCAAAGGTGACCTCTTAATACAGGTTAAGACCACATTTTCTTTGTCCCAAAGGTGACCTCTTAATACAGGTTAAGATAACGTTTTCTTTGTCCCAAAGTTGTCCTCTTAATACAGGTTTGACTATTATAATTGTGCAATCAGATATAAGACAAGAGCAACATGTGTGTAAATGTATATGATCGCATACTGTATATATACCATACAGTACATAATGCTAATTGTAAAATACAACCTGTCATTTTTTTGAGTTATTAGGGTTGTGCTGACTGAATTTTCCAAGGTCTGTAGCACACATTTGTATGCATATATGCCAAGGGATTAAAAAGTAACAAAAATATTGTCAAAATTAAATTGTCATGGAACAGATGTTTAACTGGTAATAAAATGTCTGGAACATTCGATGATGATTTACCAGTACATATTTTGTAAACTCGTTGTATTTATGATAGAGAACAATAGAATATTAAAAATTTTCATTTATTTTTAGGAAATATACTGTCATAATATATAGAATCACATGACTTCTTGAACAATTGTTGTAAAAAATCTTATATTTTTTTTTAATACATCTAGTTTCCTGTTGAGAGAATTATTACCGTATTTAAGTATGATATTAATATATAGACCTCAAAGGAATTATAGTATATTATATAGATATTTTTTTTTATAGAATTTAAAGGAACTATGTTAAATTTTATTTATTATTTCAATTACTTTTTTTCTAAGGGATTATAATATAATATAATGAATTCACACAAAAGTATGATAAATTTGAAAAAAGACGAGTATAGTGGAAAATTAAGATATATGACCCAAAAAAAAAAAGACAAAACAGGTAGTTAAACATTGATGACCTATATTTGTTTTTCTAGTTTACACATCAAAGATCTGAATGTGATATACAGTAACATATTAAAGATGGATGAAGATGGGGAAACAGATGATCAAAGGTAAGAGAAGTTTTTAAATATTATCAGTGATTCAGCTAGGCACCGGTCACTGGACATTTGCCCACCTATTTTTCAAATTGTCCTGAAGAACTTTATAAATATAAAAATTAGTATAATTATTAAAGAATGTCCTGAAGAAATTTTGATAAAACTGACAATTGTCCTGAAGATTTCAAAGTCTACCTGAAACACTGACTGTATTATTATTTGTTGATTAACAAATGGTTCTTGTTTTATAAGACATGTATATTATTAAGATGCATGGTATTATTTTTTTAAATCACAGGATGTTGTCATGACATCTTACATAAACGGTATAAATTATTTGTTTTTTTACCTGTTTTTTTTTGTGTTGCATAAAATATTAATTTTTCTTAATGTACAATGTAGTTTAAAAACAATAAAACCCTCTACTTGATAGAATAAAATTTTCAGAGTGACCACATTTACCATCATTTACTGTTTTTTATGCAAAGGTATTTTTATCTTATTAAAAATATAAACTAAATTTGTTTTCAACAAACATATTTATTTTCTATTTTTTTTGTGATTTGTTTTGCTGCATTATGCAGTTTAGGCTAACATTTCCCCAAAAAAAAGATTATATCTAGTACTGGTACGAAGCTGTCTCAAACCAGAGTCATTTAAATTCACTAAAGTTTGCAGGGTTCCATTAAAACATTTAATTCAACATACAAATGTACTGTAACCCATAAGTATATCTGACATTTTCTTAAAATAGGAATGTTTTTTTAAGAGTAATGTTACTGACATTTTTAAGCTGGAATTCTCTGAAATTTAATTGTATTTTTATATTAAATGAAATTGATCAGTGTCATATTAATTCTCACCTTCCAGAGGTGATGTTTCAATCTCTTACAAAACATTTGTACTTGAAGACAGTAATTTTGTTACAATATGGTGCTCAATTGATGATAAAACATGATTAAAAAATCAACCAATCATATGCATTCTCAACCAATCATAATTGTAATTCTCACCTCCCAAATACTTTCTATCAATCAATCAATCATATAACTCCTCCTCTGATTGATTGATTGATTGGTGTTTATTGTCAACTTCGACAGTGCACGAACATGCTTTTTTTCTTCAAACTTCAAAAAGCACGAAAATTGGTATTAAAAATGTACATGTTCTTCACATGCTACAAGGAGCAGAAAATATTCTTTACCTACTTTTTCTGTGCTATGTTCTTTCCAGTTTGTATATTGCTACCAGATATAATATACCACTCAAAACATGGAATATGATATCGTTTTATAGCCATGATATAGTGACGAGGTGTACTTGGTGCAACTGTACTATGTACTTCACAAAGTTTGTCATTGACATTCGTGAGAACAATGTTTTTCTCGGATCCAAGTACTTGTACTACGGTTTTATCCACCAGTGAAACTGAACGCAACGATATAGCTGAAATATTGTTGAAAATTGTGTTATACCTGAATTATTCATTCAAAACATTTCAGTTAACTCTAATTTGTGAAGATTATACATTAGTATTATTTTTTTTTTTACAAAATGGAGTACATTTTATTACTATATCTGTCTTACCATGCAAAAAAAAGTAAAATATGGTCAGTAACCTTGTAATATCACAATTAAGTATAAAGAAAAAGACAAACAATAAATTACACCCACCTTCATATTATTTTCACAATTTATTATGTTAATTAGTATAAATGGGTAAATAGGCTTGACCTGTAGTTCCAACATATGTCAAATAGTTTCTATTTAATACATTTAATAATAGTTTGTTTCCGGCCATTAAATTAAATTTGCCCAACTAAAACAATTGTTGACTATAAATTAAATTCTAATATGACGTCCTTCAAATGCTTTGAGTCCAAACCCGTGGTAAAATTAATATATACCTACACCCATTGTAATTTATGACGTCATCGACAAATTATAACGATATTTTACCATTTTTAGCTCACCTGACCCAAAGAGTCATGTGAGCTATTGCCATCACTTTTCGTCCGTTGTCTGTCGTCCGTCGTCCGTCCGTCAACATTTCACATTTTAATCTTCTCCTCAGAAACTACTGGGCCAATTGCAACCAAACTTTGGTGGAATGGTCCTTGGATGGCCCCCTTCCAAAATTGTGTCCGGAGTTCCCGACTTCAAACCAAGATGGCCACCAAGCTAAAAATAGAAAAAAGGGGGGATGAAATTTCAATTGTCTATTGCTGCTAAGTATAAGTTAAAATGAGCTCAAATTTCAACTGCAGCTACATGGCAATGTGTAGTTTAACATATATTAC
>MJUT01006372.1:903448-919497 GCA_002080005.1 Gigantidas platifrons | reverse complement strand
CCATCTGTAGGTATTCTCATTCACTTTTAGTCTTGTCGTCATCTGTCTTTATCTGGACCAAAGGTTCACCATCTGTAGGTATTCTCATTCACTTTTAGTCTTGTCGTCATCTGTCTTTATCTGGACCAAAGGTTCACCATCTGTAGGTATTCTCATTCACTTTTAGTCTTGTCGTCATCTGTCATCTGTCATCTGTCATCTGTCATCTGTCATCTGTCATCTGTAGATACTAGAATGGTTATGGTGCTTAACGCAACTTTCAACAATATTTCAGTGATAAGGTGGTCAGTTTTATTGATGGAGGAAACTGGAGAAAACCACTGACTTGTCGCAAGTTACTGACAAACTTTATCACATAATGTTGTATCGGCTGTTGTTGGTAAAATAGAATCATGTTGAGATGTGTTGTTAAAAAAAAAAATGAACAAAAAAAAAGAAAGCTGATGACAAAAGACCTCTAATGTTAAAGTTATACAAGGTTGTTATTTATAATATAGGTCATTATAGGACCATCCCTCTGCTAACAATATAATGTATCTAGGACAGACAGTATTGACAGCTGTCCTGAGGGTATTAGGTTCAGATCCAGTCTACCATATGTTACAAATGTTGTTTTTTTAACATTTACATGCTGGACAGTTTAGTTTAAGACAGTTTTTCCTGGTCGTATCATGAACTAAATGGTAGATACAAAATGTATAAAATTAAATAAATTTTATTGTTTTCCCTAAGTGTGGTGTCCTAGTTTTGTGACATGTGGGGGTGTAAGTACTGTAGTAATATATATCCTTTGTTTTAACATACAAGTGGACAATTCATTATAAGGCATAATTAAATAGTTTTAGTTGAACAAAATGTTTATTATTTGTACTTTTGATGGTAGCATAGAATGGTGTATTATTATTTTTTTAGGTCGCATGGTATAAATAACCTTTTGTCATCGCACTTCATTTGTATTCTGTGCTTGTTTATGGTGTTTAACGCCACTTTCAACAATATTTCAGTTATATTGGGCAGTCAGTTTTATTGGTGGAGGAAACTGGAGTGCCCAGAGAAAACCACCAACCTGTCGCAAGTCACTGACAAACTTTATCACATAATGTTGTATAGCCTGAGTAGGATATATTCTATGGATAAATCATGAAACTCTACAGTTTTGTGTTTTAAATGTCAATCGGAAATCGACTTCCAACACAGGATATATCATTTGACCTAACTCTTGTAGTTTACCAGATAAGGGTCAAAAGAAACCACCTGCCAACACAGGATATCATTTGACCCAGCTCTTGTAGTTTACCAGATGATAAGGATCAAAAGAAACCACTATCAGCAACTCACAAAATGATAGCTTTTTCAAGTCTGAGTTTTTTTCATTGAATTGGTCAACAAAATTAATGTCTAACTTTATTCAACAGATTTAATATTGTACCTCTTACCATTTCAAGATATAAGGGGGTTAAATGGGACCAACACCCAAAATGTTTATTTAAGTCAGTTGATTTTTTTTTGTATTGATCTGAATTCAAAGATGGCTGCCATGCACAGCAGGACAAAATTTTAATACAGGAGCCTTTAGGAAAATGAATAAAAGTATTTTCCATACAACTAGAATCTTGATTGAAACTAAACTATATTTTAATAGCAGTAAACATTTGATGGTACCTTATAAAGTTTGAAGTTTTAATGTCAATAAGAAATATAAGATCCTGTGGAAATATGAATAAAAGGCTTTTTCTCAGAAAATATAAATTTGCTTGAACCCAAACAATGCATGAATAAACTGATTCAAAATGCACTTTTTCAGAGACCTACTAACCATACAATTTTAAAATGTATCTCAGTGCTATTATGCTGTGAAAAGTTTTTATCTTGCACTGGTTCTATTTGAGCAGTCAGATTGCATTTACCAGATAAATTTTTGTTATATATGGTCACTGACTAAGATATAGTTTTTCTGGTATATAAAATTTATTTTCACTCACTTCGAAACAACAGAAAATTAAAGCTTTTCTACCTGTTTCTAAAGCTCGTACAAATACATTATTATATTTTCAGATAATGTATGTATATTGTCTATTTATCAACCCATCACCATGTACAATGTATTATAATTATCTATATAAAGTTCCTGTCAACTTTCTAACCCCCCTAATAACTTTTCCTTGAATAGCCTTTATTAATTGTGTGGAAGCTATGTGCTATGATATATGATATTCTACATTTTCTTGTTGAAAAATAGATTTTTTTTTGTATACATTCTGATTTCACAATTTGGAACAGGGATATATCTATATATGTATTTACATTCATGAAAGTTAAAAACCAATCATTATCTTGACAAAAATTCATATTTCTGTTGTTTGATATATTGTTTTTAAGATAGGTCTGATCATTCAGTATGATATTTATAGTATAAACTTTTTACAGGACATTTATACAAATGCCAGACTTGCCCTCGGCTGTACATTAGATTTAGTGGAAGAAGTTATCAGTGGAAAGGTACAAATTTTTACAACAAATATTTTAAAGTACAATACTGGTAAAATAAATAATTTTCTTAGATTATCATTATAGAAGACATATTTACTTAAAAATAACAGTCAAGCCATCTTTATAAATATGCTGATTTGCTGTTTCCGGACTTACATGTACAGAGTATGTGGTCAGATGTAAAAAAAAAAATGGCTGACATTATGATAAAATTTCAGCTATTTTTATGGTTCAATACGGTTGTTTCGAATCATTTCAATTCCGATCGCGTTCCGTCTTTTTCGTGTCATGACGTCTGCAATGTTGGGCAGACTACTTCCGGTGTTTACACTATTACTGTGACAATGTCAACATGTCATTATCGTAGATGCGGTAGGTTATAAGTAATTGTAATATGGAGACGCCAAGAAAACGGCTGAGTAAATACTGGTGTTCGGTACCTCACTGCCTGTCTGATAACAGATATATCATGACAGGTCGTTTTCCTTTCATGATGCTGACAGCAGTAAATAAAGAAATAAAGCAAATTTAATTTTAAAGAAGTAATTGTCTGTGCATTGAAATCTTTGATACAAATAAAATAATTTAATTGATAGCTGTTTTTTACAGAAAATGTAAAAAAAATTCTTTAAGTTGAGTAATGTTAAAACGGCACTTATTGATTGGAGTTTTCATTGTGTACATTGACACCCGAAGTCCAGTGCCTAACATTCCATCAAAATCATGTGGTTTGGCAGTCGAAAATAAACAGTTTTTGATGGAATGGAAATGATTCGAAACAACCATATTATTAAACACAATAGTGCTGCAATTGATATAAAAAGATTCCAGGAACTATATTATAGATTTTATTTTCAGTATGCACAATTGCAGTTATGTTTTTTTATTTACAATTTTATCGTCTACTTAGTCATGGTAACCAAAAGGGAAAAAAATGGCACTACTTAAAATGTGAAAAAAGTCATTGTAGACCAATTTTATAAAGGTTTTTCAATTGAAAAGTGCAAAGATGCTTAACATAAGTCCTGCACTGAATAGTTAAAAACTTTTGAAACACTACATGTATCATGAAGATGGCCTCCAAGTTTGAGGCAAAGAAAGTCTACACCACTGGCTCATCAGACATTGTTAAATCCTCTTTTTTTTTTAAAGTAACCGTCAATCAATGCTTAACAACATGAGATGATATTGTAATATCTTGGAACATCAATTTAAAACACAAAAGCATATGCTTTAATTTAGTTCAAATCAAGTATTTGATTAGAAAAAATTCAAAATGTCATTAATTAAACAAAATATTTTTTTTATTCACAGGCTCGGAATGGATTTGCTATTGTAAGGTAAGTACATTTTGTAACTGTATTTCTGATGAAAAAATAACAACATGGTTTTGGAAAAGACAAAATAATGTTGAATGCGTTACATTAATGAGAACTTGCTGTCGATAAATGATTGAAAAATATTCATGTCAATAATTTAGACCTAGATGATATGGGAATCCCATTTTTATTAGCTCACCTGACCCAAAATGTGAACTATTGACATCACTATTGGCATCTGTCATCCGTTGTCCATTCATAAACTTTCATACTTTTGACATCTCCTCTAAAAGAAGAGGTTGAAGATACCAAATGGGCAATCAGAATCTGTATATTGAAGAAGAACAGACAACACAATGGCCAAATGAAAAAGTACAAAAGGGCAAACAATGATCTACAAAACATACACATAAAACTAAAGATCAAGTAACACGAACCCCACTAAAAACCGGGGGTAAACTCAGGTGCTCCAAAAGGGTTAGCAGTTCCTGCTCCACTAGCAGCACCCGTCGTGTTAATCTAGGTACAAACCTGGTGATAAGTCCAGAATGAGGAAAGTGGAACATATCCATGGTCATCTGTGTGGACTGTAAAACTTTCAAAGTGATGAATTCAACTTAACCACAGAGGCAATTTTAGACAAATTTAGCCAAAAGGGTCTTTGGTTGGTCCTCTTTAAAAATGTGTCTGACAGGTCTGTCAAACCTTTAAATATGGCTGCTGTTACTAAAAATTTAAATACCTACTTTCAACATCTCCTCTGAACCACTTGGCCAATCTTAACCAAACATGTGCTAGAAAAATCCTTGGTTGGCCCTCTTTTAAAATTGTCTCCTAGCTTGCTGTCATATAATTTAGTAGATCTTGGGTTCGAGCACTGGACGACTCAAATCAAAGACTAGAAAACTGGTATTTGTTGCTTCTTCGCTAAGCATACAGCTATAAAGAGTTAGGAACAAAGATTGGTTGGCTTGGAGTTAGGATAATGTGTCAGAGTAAAGCAACGTGTCTACTTGTGGACTGTTGTGTCAGTGAGCTAGCACTATTAAAATCCAACTCTTCTGGTACAAAACAGCTACTTTCATCATCTCATCAAACAGTAATTTGTTCTCTTATGAAGACTTTCAAAACCTATTGAGCCATTTTTTTGTGATATATTACGAAAGTAATTTCTGTTTCAGACCACCAGGTCATCATGCTATGAATAACGAATTCAATGGCTACTGTTATTTAAATAATATAGCTATTGCTGCAACACAGGCTGTTACAAAGTATGGTATGAAAAGGTTAGTTATCAAAATGTAGTTAAAAACACAAATTATATTGGTATATATACAGTAAAACCTGTCTAAACTGAACTTTGGCCAGATTTTTCTGTAATAGGCAGGTGTAATTTACAAAGATTTGAGATATTGAGACTAAATTTGATGTTTGGTTTACATGGGGTTTGGTCAGTTTTCACTATTAATAAGAAAGTGCATTTATATTCATTTTTCAATTACTTAGGCTTTTTAGCTATATGGAAACATACTTAACATTTGAAAACATTATTTTAGATAAGAAATTGTAACTATCATGTATCAGATTCTGTTAGGAACCTGTTTTGAAGAAAAAAAAATGGAAACAAAACCAGGTTTCAATTTCTGAAAATAAAAAAATAAAAAAGTAGGGCTGCAGTATTTGAAAAGAGACTAAAAGTTTTTTATAAGTTAAAGTTGCCTTACTAATTAATAATGTAGTAGATTGCTAATGTCGCATTAAATAAACTCCTATAATTTTTTTTCAGAGTTGTAATACTTGATTGGGATGTTCATCATGGTCAGGGAGTACAATATTGTTTTTATGAAAACCCTAAGTAAGTTTACTATATTTTGATTTGTTACTTATTGTAATTGTGTATTAGTTCTAAGCTTAGTAATCTAAGTGAGAAAGTAAGACAATCAACATGTGGGTTTATTTATTTTTAGTTTATCAATATTATGCAGATCATATAATGGGCGAGTAAGACACGTGTAACAGACCAATGTAGAAATCAAAATGGTCTGCATTGATGCTTGTTTCAGCTGTTTTATTGGTAGTTAATGCTGTAAAATTATAGGTTTGGTTTGGTTTGGTTTTATGGTGTTTAACGCCACTTTCAACAATATTTCAGTTATATCGTGACGGTCGGTTTTATTGGTGGAGGAAACCGGAGAAAACCACCAACCTGCTGCAAGTCACTGAAAAAATTTATCACATAATGTTGTACACCTCACCCTAAGTGGGATTCAAACTCACAACATGAGTGAAGATAGGCACCGATTGCATAAGTAATTGTAAATCCAACTACCATACAATTACGGCCATGACGGCCCCTGTAAAATTATAAAAATTGTAGGAAAAAAACAAATATACCGATAGATACATTGTTAGCAAATATAAATGTATTGATACCCGCAGCAAAATATTATAGACTGAGGCTGGCTATCTTCTCTACTTGTATCTAAGAATATAGTTTAAAATTATGTTACTAAGTCTAGTGGATTCCCAGTTACTGATGAAAAAAAAAAATCATGAATCAGGGATATTGTTTTCTAAACATGACACAAACTGACCATTCATGAATTCTGAAACGAAATATTGGATGTATGGTTTACAACAAAGTTATTTATCTTTGGTTGAAAAGCAAAAGTGTGGACGATTTTTCTTTTCCTTTGTGACATTTCATATTATTCGTGCAAATTTTATCGATTTTTCAATATGAAATACATATATGAAAACCATATATTTTCAAACATTTATTAATTTTTTTCTTTTGTAATTTCAGTGTTTTATATATCTCAATACATAAATATTTAGACGGAAAAGAGTGGCCATATTTACGTGAATCTGATTATGATCATATCGGCAAAGGAGCAGGACTCGGCTTTAATGTTAATATACCTTTAAATGTGGTCAGTATACAAGTCTAGTATTAGTTCCTTACTGCAATATAAAACAAGCAAAAAATGCACGATTGTATCTGTTTTTTTACTTCCTTGAGATATGAACAATATATAATATTTATTATTTTTCAAATGTGATTATAAAGACAAAGATGTCGTTAAAAGCCGGCAGCCGGCAATTTTCGCCAGTTATTGTCCTTTTCTTGCCGGCTATTTTTCAATGAGTAAAAAAAAATGCTACAAGAAAAATCCATATTCCAACATTATATAAATTATTACATCGTATAATTCATTAATTATGGATTTTGACGGCGGATTAATCAACGTTATCTAATAGATTAAATCTATTATATCAGCTCCAATTTGGAAATCCCCTTTAGTATATATTTAGTCGCTATTTATAAAATTGTGTGTGCGCACCTTACATTTAGTGAAACATCCGCTATGGACCGCGGTATACACAACTTTATTTAGTACGCAGATCGTGAAGAGAACACCTCTGTACAGATCCAAAATGATAAGAAGAGAGTGCATGCTTCAGATACCATCTTCCATTCAAGCTTCTGATCAATACTGCCATGGTGATCTTTTTTGTAAAAAGCGGGACCATGTCCTTATAAATTAAAACACTGTTTTGTAAACTTTTATATTTTATGTTACGATTTCGACTTTTTTTTTTTTAATAACGATCACCCGGATTCGTAAAATTGAGGAGTTTCTGCAAATTTTAAGTCGTACATGAATTATTGGTCCAGGGATAGCTCGTGGATTTACTTTTGAAAATGGGTCTCTCGTTGGTCACATAAATCAACATCTTGAACATGGCGTCCGATTTTCTCTAAACCACTTCACTTCGGACACTCAGTAGTGGTACCAAATCATTTTTTTATTAATTTAACTACCAAATTTATAAAATTCTAGTTTTAAACTTTTATCTAATATTTTTTTCCCATGAAATAATATTTTTTAAGTGTTTTTCTAATGAAATGAAAAAGATGAAAAAAAAAATGTTCACTCTGACAGAAAATAATAATGTTACTGTGACTACGATAGACCTCCCTACCTATTAATGTCCGATCAGGCTGAAACACACACTAACCACAACATACTACATGAAAGTGTTGACAAAAGAAATGTAATTTTCATTCTGTACAAGGAATAAACTCAAAAAATAATTTGGGTAAAAAACAAATAAATCCAAATGCAAGTTAGAACAAGATAAAAACGTTATGTCTCAAATCAAACATTATTGTTCCCGTAAGTCTTTTCTGGTACATAATTTCTGTTACTAAAGATACATTGCTATAACTAAAAATTGTGAAATGCTTAATTGATGCTGATGATCTAGTGACAGTGAATTTGGATGTGAAATTTATTAATAAAATTTATTGCTTATTGAAACATTTTCTGGAATTGAATCAACAAAATAGGGATTTTTTGTTATGAAATAATACCTACTTTAGTTAAGTACAGTTCCTTTTAATCTTTTTTACTAAATATTTGCTCAATCAATTTCAATGGACATTAGCAACAATAATTGAAGATTATGCAGTAAAAAATAGGACAAGAAATAAAGTAATTTTAGCCCCATGAAATGCTCAGAATGCAGAATTTTACACCATTTAAGCGTCAGGGGTCCTAGACGGCCCCCAAACACCCGCCTATTCTGAAAACTTTGCCAGCTATTCAAAATTTTACTGACAACACTGAAAGAAATACAAATGTGGATATAACCACATCGGTAGGGTAATGGTTAGCATGCTTGTTGCGAGATGGTGGGCTCAAGCCCCGTTTGGTCAAACAAAAGACTATAAAATTGGTATTAGATGCTTCTGTGCTAAGCACGAAGCATTAAGAAGACAGAGCAAAGCATTGTTGGCTTGGAATCAGGATAATGTGTCCAAGTGGGGCGACATGTCTACCCGTGTACTATTGTTTCAGTGAGCTGGCACTATAAAATTCCAACTAAGCATGTTGGGTTAGTACAAAGCGGACCTCATCATCATCTCATTGAAAATGAACGTCTTCTCACCATGATATACATGTAGCTGGAAAATAACTCATTTGACGTTATAACAATCACTCACTCAAATATGTTTATTGATGTAGTATAACAGACTTACCTACCCTTACTATCTTATATAAAGCATCTGGCCATCTTAGTTATTCTTGAATGTTTTCATAAATTTTGAAATTGATTGAAAGTTTATTTATTTTTGATTGTTTGTTTGTTTTATGGTGCTTAATGCCACTTTCAATAATATTTATAAAACTGATGAAATGTTGAAACAAAAGTTTGGTCTTGGTCAGTTGTATTTTGGTCTTACGTTGCATTATAATTTTTTTAATTGGACAAATTATCGAGTTGGAATTTTAAAAACAAAATTCAAGAATTTGATTGCTGTTTGCATTGAAAAGAAAATGGAAAGCATGACTTTAGATATGATTTATGAATTATTATTACAGATAGAATGTGGCAACTGTGATTACATAGCTGTGTTTCATCAAGTCATTTTACCTATAATTTATGAGGTAAGACACAATTATTTATAATATGACATTTTTATCTTATAACATTTACCTTTGTCTATGGAAAAAATTAGTTTTAACATGAAAATATTAGGTCTAGGAAAATTTCAAGCATGACCCCACTTTAATATGAAGGTCAGTTGCTTGCCACAGGTTGGTGGTTTTCTCCTGGTACTCCAGTTTCCTCCACCAATAAAACTGACTGCCATGATATAACTGAAATATTGTTGAAAGTGGCATTAAACACCACAACCCTAACCCTTTAATATGAAGTGTGTTAACTCATTTACTTGGATGTGCACTCAATCTAAGAATTTATTCTCATCTGATAATATTTTAAATACATAATTCTATTGGTTTAGATCCTGTCATGTGACATCCTGTAAATTCTGATATTGTTTGATTAAAAACTCATATTGACTACAAAAAACTAAGATTGTATAATATAGAATTATAAAAATAATATCCATATATAATTTATTATAGAGATAATATACAGTACGTATACATACAATTCGGACCTGCTTTAGTAACCATCTCTATTAAACAATAAATTGTATTATCTATCATTTTGTACATTTTCATTTGAAATTAAAGAAAGTAGCCTGTCTGATACAAGGTTATCTGATACTAGATGTTGTATAACCACACTGTGGTGATAAAAGAATGGTGCAATGTTGCAATGAAGATTTTCTGATCCGATACTACTCTATCATGACGTCATACCATTGGAATGTGGGGAAAACGCATCAGTATAAGCAACTTAAACAAAGTGACTGTTTAATGTTCATTCACTTATGTTATGTATCATGAATTCATTGTCATATTGTCATTTCCAAGGGCATATTTTCAATATTTCCAGCAACTGTATGGCCCACATTTCTCCAAAAGAAGGGTTGTCGGATCATTATCTATTGATTCTGAATGTGATTGACCTGTATATAACGTGTCATATGTGAATGAACCGAACAAATAACATGACATCAAGCACATAATGTAGTCTCTCTCAGAGTATTGTACAAATTTGCTAATTTTAATTCAACACTTGCTATTTGTTTCAGATTTGTTTTTATTGAAATGTTAGGTAAACTTATTACATGCATGGTGTGTTGGTTCAAAACTTTGTACGAGGTCTCGCCCGTTGCGTGAGCTAACCACATCACTACACATTGCTATCGCGACTCGCAGTGATACTGGATCTCACAACAGGATCGATCTGATACAAATTCTTGTACCAACACACTGTGTATGTAATGGTTATTTATCTGATCTTATTTTGATTTCCCTTCACAGTTCATTTTTTCATATTAATTAAGCCTTTATTTATCGACAACCTGTCTTATGTGACCCCCCTTTCAACATTCCCTTGTTAGGTCACATAAGACAAGTCTGACTGTATGTCAATAAACTATTTTTCTTAATATTACATACAGTTTACAACATATATTTGAAATCTTTAATATATTAATTTTCAGTTTAATCCAGAATTAATATTGGTGTCAGCTGGTTATGATGCTGCTTTAGGATGTCCAGAGGTAAGTTTCGTTGTTGATCTCCATTCATAACATATAATAAGTTATGCACATAACAAGGTTGAGAGCGATTGTTGTTTAACACCAAATGAGCAATTTTTCAGCTATATCATTAAGAGACTAAGTTACATTTGATGAGATGATGATTGCTTTATACTAGACCAACACGCTTAGATGGATTTTTATAGTGCTAGCTCACTGAAACAAAAGTCAGTGGGTAGACATGTCGCTCCACTCAGATACATGATACTAATTCCAAACCATCCAGTCTTTGTTCTTATTTCCTTAATGCTATGTGTTTAGCAGAGAAGCAGGAAATACTAATTTTACAGTCTTTGGTTTGACTCTACCAGCACTAAAGCCTGCAATCTAACTTGAGGTGAGCCAAATATGCAGAATGAAATATTATCATAAAGATAATGCATTTACCCGTACATGTATTTGTCCTGGACAATTTTTCTTTCTGTAATGAAGATACAACAGCTTACTGATAAAATCTTGACAATTTAAATATATAAATAATGAAACTTTAAATATATGTATACTTACTTGTTGAGGTCGTCGTGGCCGTGATTGTATGGTTGTTGTATTTTCAACTACTAATGCAATCAGTGCCTATCACCACTAATGTTGTGAGTTCGAATCCTGCTCAGATGTACTCGATACAACATTATGTGATAAAAGTTTATCAGTGACTTGCAGCAGGTATGTGGTTTTCTCCGGGTACTCCTGTTTCCTCTACCAATAAAACTTGCTGCCATGATATAACTGAAATATTGTTTAAAGTGGCATTAAACACCATAAAACCAAACCAAATTATACTAACTTTTTAGCTCGACTTTTCAAAGAAAAAATGTCGAGCTATTGTCGTCACTTCGCCGTCAGCGTTTGGGTCGGTTAAGTTTTTTGTCAGAGTCCATTTCTCAAAAACTATCAAAGGTATCCATTTGAAACTTGGAATACTTGTTCACTATCAAAAGAGGAACCAATTTGTATATCCAGAGTTATCTGCCCTTGTTTCGACATAGTACATAGAAATTAGGGATATTTTTTTTAGTATAATTAAAATTTCTCAATAACTATCAAAGCTATTAAACTTGAAACTCAATACACTTGTAGAAAGTGTTGACCCCAATCTGTTGACAAGAGAAGACAACTCCCTCCAGCATTTTATTTGAGTTATTCCCCCTTTTTGACTTAGAATTTCTTTATCAAAATGCAATTTCTCAATAATTATGTAAATTGCTTGCAGCAGATACGAAAAAGTTGAGCGTCCAGCACCCGTGGGCGGTGCTCTTGTTTACACTGACCATTCATTATTGATTGGAAGAAAAGTATAAATATAATTATAATTAAAGTTTGCCTTTATTTACAGGGAGAGATGGAGGTGACACCAGCTGGTTTTGCTCAATTTGTTAATTTATTATCACCATTGGCTGACGGAAAATTATGTTTAGTTTTGGAGGTAAGATATTATTATTTAAATTTAATGGGAGAAAATAGAAGGTTACACAAGTGACAATTCTCAAAATTCAGTTAGGAAAAAAAAATGTTTCTGAAAATCGGTCCTCTAATATTCCACATTTTTAATGTAGCAAGAAAATTTCACTATAATTATTTATCTTTCAACTTCAACAAACAATAAAATAAAAATTCAACATTTCTACAAATTCACAATTTTTCATTCAAAAACTAAGATTTTATACAAAAAAGAGGTATTTTAATGTCCATCACTTTATTAAATAAACCGAGAGATTCTTCAAATAAAGATTCTATATAATTTTTATGAGAATCTATTACTGAATGAATATGCTAAAGTTCACACAAGCAGTAATTCCCAAAATGCATAATTTTTCATCATAAAACAAAGTTTTATAAAAAAAAAAAAAAAAAAAAAAAAATTCCTCTCTTCTGATGAAGCAAGAACATTTTACATTTCATACCTTTCAACTCCAAAAGAAATAACATTTAAAAAATTCACTTGTTCTCAAAATTTGCAGTTTTGCATTAAAAATACAAAAATATTCAAATATCGGTCATTTTCAACCAAGTACAGCTTCTTTGTAACTCATGTAAAAAAAGTAATTGTGTTGTCAGTTATAATGTCCTATAAAGATATTGACTTTCTTTTATTTCAGGGTGGGTATTGTATTGATACATTAGCAGAAGGCGTAGCCTTGTCACTGAAAACATTACTAGGAGATCCATGTCAATTATTGGAACCATTAGGGGAACCACATCCAAGGTATATTATAAATGTAGTTATTTAACACCTATTTCCTTTCTGAATTATAATGCTTTAGGTATAATCATACTGTATCTTCTGTCTTGTTGACCATCACTGTTTAAACTTCTTATCGTAATTTCACCATAGACATTGAACATATTAGACATATATACCGTCGTTTATTTGTTTTACAAGAATGAATTTCACAGAGCCTGAGATGTGATATATGATGAGGGTCCATTTTGAACAAGAATTTAGCAAAGATACTAGGTTTATCGAGTAACATGAACACGATTCATTCACGTCAATATAACATTACATTATTACACATAGAAATCAATGATAATATGTTTGTATCATGTTTGTTTAAGAAATAAATCATGGAAGCCAGAATGTGTTGGGAGTTTTAACATGGATTGGCGGATATTAGTATTTTATCCTGAGCTCAAAACACATTCTGGCTTCCATGATTTATTTCGATTCTGATATGTCTAAGAGTACAAATACGGTAGTATACTTTGATTGGAAGACAGTAATTTATACATACGCTTGCGGAAAATGTTGCATACAATTTATGTAACTCGAATAATACTGTGCCCTCTATCGGCATTATTCGGGTCACAATTTATGCTGCCAATGGAAACGTCAGTCACATTCATCGGCGCATGTGCTAATGAGATAATATGAAGAAATAATTCTGGTTTTTTTTAACAAAGGGAAAGAGTGAGGTCATGTTAGAATGCCTAATAATGAATATTTTAATGTGTTAAGATCAAAGGTGAAATTTACAAAATTGTTGATATGATATCTCATCACACTCATGCATAGGTTTACTAATGAAATGTATATTAGTGAGAGATAATGTATTTACTGAATGAAGAAGTCTTTATTTATTAGGGTCCTTGTGATATTTTATATTTGAAAGAATAGTTTTTATTTGATCTGCATCAAATATTTGAAATGATTTTTACTGATAGTACAAAAAAATCATGTTTTTCTTCAATGATTGTAGGAGTTGTATTAGATGTAAAAAAAAAAAAAAAAAAGAGGAAGAATGTTATCTTCTTGTATGTGATATTGTATCAATGCACATGTATAATTGATCATTATTTGACTTGCATTGTAGAACCAGAGAGACCATTTTGAATGTTATAAAAACACTGCGACCTCACTGGAAAAGTTTACAGTTCCAAGGAGAATTATCTGATTCAGTTGTATCAGAGTTTAACAGTGTGATGGATTGGCCTCCACAGTAAGTTTAAATTAGTCTGTACTGTTAAAATGGTATAGAAGTATCAGATTTAGATTGTCATTCTAATTTGCTGAAAATTTGGCCAAATTTGAGGGATGCCAACTTTCGCAATTATCTTTTATGGTGGAATTTCGACTTGCTTTATTTAGGTTTAGCATGCGATCCAAAGGAGGCACTTATTTTTAAAGAGGAGCTTGTTTGAATGGAAGAAAACCTGTTCAATGGAGTGAAAAATTGTGCAAAAATGAAAATATATCTTTTGCTGTAAATTAAGCAGGTGACATTATCTAGAGTGAGAATATATACATGTACAGTAAAACTTGTCCAAACAGAACTCTGAATAAACTAGAATACTGCATAAACTGAACTCCCAATATAGGAAATCTTTGTCTATTTTACCTGTATGAACCAAGCACTTGTCTATTCCGAACACTAAATATAGTCCCAAGCAGGTTCGGTTTAGACAGGTTTCACTGTATATAATATCAACAGGGAAAGATATTTTACTTTTTAGCTCACCTGACCCGAAGGGTCATGTGAGCTATTGCTATCACTGGTCGTCCGTCTGTCGTTAGCTTTTTGCATTTTAATCAACTCCTCTAAAACCACTTGGCCAATTCGAACAAAACTTTGGTGGAATGGTCCTTGGGTGGTCCCCTTTCAGAATTGTGTCCGACAATCCCCCCGCCTTCCAAGATGGCTGCCATTACTAAAAATAGAAAATTCAGCAAAAAATCACTTAAAAATTATCTTCTCTGAAACTGCCGAGCCAATTGGGCCCAAACTATGGTGGAATGGTCTTTAGGTGGTCATCTTTCAGAATTGTGTCCGATGACCCTGGCCGCCAACCAAGGTGGCCACCGTTACTAAAAATAGGAAATTCAGCAAAAAATCACTTAAAAATTATCTCCTCCGAAACTGCTGGGCCAATTGGGCCCAAACTATGGTGGAATTGTCTTTAGGTGATCCCCTTTCAGAATTATGTCCGACGACCCCGACCACCAACCAAGATGGCTGCCATTACTAAAAATAGAAAATTCGGCAAAAAATCACTTAAAAATTATCTTCTCTGAAACTGCTGGGCCAATTGGGCCCAAACTATGGTGGAATAGTTTTTAGGTGATCTTCTTTCAGAATTCTATCCGACGACCTCGGTCGCTAACCAAGATGGCTGCCGTTACTAAAAATAGAAAATTCAGCAAAAAATCACTTAAAAATTATCTTCTCTGAAACTATTGGGCCGAAACTATGGTGGAATGGTCTTCAGATGGTCCTCTTTCAGAATTGTGTCCGACGACCCAAGCCACCAACCAAGATGGCCACCGTTACTAAAAATAGAAAATTTGGCAAAAAATCACTTAAAAATTATCTTCTCTGAAACTGCTGGGCCAATTGGGGCGAAACTATGGTGGAATGGTCTTCAGATGGTCCTCTTTCAGAATTGTGTCCAATGACCCCGGCCGCCAACCAACATGGCCACCGCTACTGAAAATAGAAAATTTAACAAAAAAACACTTTAAAATTATCTCCTCTAAAACTGCTGGGCCAATTGAGCCCAAACTATGGTGGAATGGTTTTTAGATGATCCTCTTTCAGAATTGTGTCCGACGACCCAGGCCACCAACCAAGATGGCTGCCGTTACTAAAAATAGAAAATTCGCCAAAAAATAACTTAAAAAATTATCTCCTCTGAAACTGCTGGGCCAATTGGGCCCAAACTATGGTGGAATGGTCTTTAGGTCATCCCCTTTCAGAATTCTGTCCGACGACCCCGGC
>MJUT01006372.1:872831-903438 GCA_002080005.1 Gigantidas platifrons | reverse complement strand
CGCCAACCAAGATGGCTGCCGTTACTAAAAATAGAAAATTCGGCCAAAAATCACTTACAAATTATCTTCTCTGAAACTGCTGGGCCAATTGGGCCCAAACTATGGTGGAATGGTTTTTAGGTGATCTTCTTTCAGAATTCTGCCCGACGACCTCGGTAGCTAACCAAGATGGCTGCCGTTACTAAAAATAGAAATCTATTAAATTGGAGTTGCCTCTCTTTTATATTTTGTGCGATTGCATTGCAATCTAGTAAATTGGAGTTGCCTCCCTTTTATAGTTTTTGCGATTGCATTGCAATCTATTACTTTGGAGTTACCTCCTTTTTTGCATTTTGTGTGATTGCATTGCAATCTATTAAATTGGAGTTGCCTCCCTTTTATAGTTTTTGCGATTGCATTGCAATCTATTATTTTGGAGTTACCTCCCTTTTTATTTTGTGTGATTGCATTGCAATCTATTAAATTGGAGTGACATCCCTTTTTTATTTTGTGTGATTGCATTGCATTCTATCAAATTGAAGTTGCCTCCCTTTTATATTTTGTGTGATTGCATTGCAATCTATTAAATTGGAGTTACCTCCCTTTTATAGTTTTCGCGATTGCATTGCAATCTATTACTTTGGAGTTACCTCCCTTTTGTATTTTGTGCAATTGCATTGTAATCTATTAAATTGGAGTTACCTCCCTTTGATAGTTTGTGCTATTGCATTGCAATCTTTTAAATTGGAGTTGCCTCCCTTTTTTATTTGATGTGATTGCATTGCAATCTATTAAATTGGAGTTACATCCCTTTGATATGTTGTGTGATTGCATTGCAATCTATAAAATTGGAGTTACCTCCCTTTTTTATTTTGTGTGATTGCATTGCAATCTATTAAATTGGAGTTTCCTCCCTTTTATAGTTTTTGCGATTGCATTGCAATCTATTACTTTGGAGTTACCTCCCTTTTTTATTTTGTGTGATTGCATTGTAATCTATTCAATTGGAGTTACCTCTCTTTTTTATTTTGTGTGATTGCATTGCAATCTATTACTTTGGAGTTACCTCCCTTTTGATTTTGTGTGATTGCATTGCAATCTATTCAATTGGAGTTGCCTCCTTTTTATATTTTTGTGTGATTGCATTGCAATCTATTAAATTGGAGTTGCCTCCCTTTTTTATGTTGTGTGATTGCATTGCAATCTATTCAATTGGAGTTGCCTCCCTTTTATATTTTGTGCTATTGCATTGCAATCTATTAAATTGGAGTTTCCTCCCTTTTATATTTTGTGCGATTGCATTGCAATCTATTAAATTGGAGTTACCTCCCTTTTTTATTTGGTGCGATTGCATTGCAATCTATTATATTGCAGTTACCTCTCTTTTTTATTTTGTGTGATTGCATTGCAATCTATTAAATTGGAGTTGCCTCCCTTTTAGTTTTTGCGATTGCATTGCAATCTATTACTTTGGAGTTACCTCCCTTTTTATTTTGTGTGATTGCATTGCAATTTATTAAATTGGATTTACCTCCCTTTTATAGTTTTTGTGATTGCATTGCAATCTATTAAATTGGAGTTGCCTCCCTTTTTTATGTTGTGTGATTGCATTGCAATCTATTCAATAGGAGTTGTCTCCCTTTTATATTTTGTGCGATTGCATTGCAATCTATTATATTGGAGTTGCCTCCCTTTTATATGTGGTGTGATTGCATTGCAATCTATAAAATTGGAGTTACCTTCCTTTTTTTATTTTACGTGATTGCATTCTATTAAATTGGAGTTACTTCCCTTTTATATTTTGTGCGATTGCATTGCAATCTATTAAATTGGAGTTACCTCACTTTTGTTTATTTTGCAGGACTGCATTGTAATCTATTAAATTGGAGTTGCCTCCCTTTTTATCCTCTCGCCAACAAAGTTGCTAAGGGATATAGTAACGCTACCGTCCGTCCGTCCGTCCTTCCGTAACATCCTTGTGAAAACTCTAGAATCAACATCCTTTAATGGATTTTGACCAAACTTGGTACATTCTTAGTCCTTAGGTGAGTCTGGATCCCTATTGATTTTCAAGGTCAAGGTGTCTAATTTTTACCCTGTAACATCCTTGTAAACACTCTAGAATCAACATCCTTCAATGGATTTTGACCAAACTTGGTAGATACTCAGTCCTTAAGAGAATCTGGAACCCTATTGATTTTCAAGGTCATAGGTCAAAGGTGAAAATTTTAGGCGAGGGGATATGCCACACTTTGCGTTGCCCTTGTTTATATATATTTATATACAGTCCGACAAAAGTTAAGCACCACCTGAATTGTTTCAATAATATATTTTCTAATAATGAACTTATTTGAAATCGGTTTGCTGTTTTCGTTACCTGTACACACATACTTACTTACCGATTTTTATTTATGTGTATATGACAGGGTGTGTAAAGTGCCACGTGTACTTTTCAACATTTGTGTTTGCAAACGAAAGCTGATTTTTTTTGTGTTAGAGTTTTATGTTTAATTTTCTATTGGTTTGGTATGGTGTGGCAAAAATTAACCATACCAGAAAGGTGGCAAGCTGTTGGCATGCATAACGGTTGTTTTAGCCATAGAAGGGTGGCAGACCACTTCAGGGTTAACCATTCCATCATTGTACGACTGATGCAGCGTTTTCATCAAACGGGGAATGTTACTGACCGTCCACGTGCAGGTAGACCTCGCAAAACGCCGCCAAGAGAGGACCGGCTCATATCCAGACGGGCGCGGCAACGGCCGTTCAGTACAGCTGGTGCACTTTGTGGTAATTTAGCGTTTGGAGGCCACATTAGCACACACACTGTAATCGGAAGCCTCCACCATCAGGAAATGCGAGTGTGACGACCCATAAAACGTCCACAGTTGATATTACGTCATCGCCATGCTCTATTTGACTGGTCACATGATCATTTGGGGTGGACTATTCGCACATGGAGACGGGTCCATTGGCCTGATGAAAGTCGTTTTTTGTTACGCCCTACCGACGGTCGTGCAAGGGTTTGGCGCCAACGAAATACTTCATTTCAGGACAACCACATTTTGGGCACAACTGCTTTTGGGGATGGGGGTGTAACTGTCTGGGGTTGTTTTTCCTTTGACTGTAAGTTGGACTTAAACGTTCTTGATGGTAATCTGACAGGCCAAAAATACCGTGACAATGTGCTCGCTCCACGCGTAGTCCCCCATTTCGACAATCATGCGTTGGCTGACAGGCCAATGTTCATGGACGACAACGCTAGGCCACATAGAGCCCGAATTGTACAACATTTTTTACAGCAAGAGGCTGTTCAGACAATTCCATGGCCTGCGATGTCGCCAGACATGAACCCTATAGAGCATGTATGGGACTTTATTGGCCAAAAAATTAACCAAACGTAATCCAAAATGTCAAAATATTGACGAATTAAGAACTGATACCTTATAGGAGCGGCAACAGTTCCCCCAAGAACGGCTTAGGCGTCTTGTGCGAAGCATGACAAGGCGTGTTACAGAACTTCACAATAAATGCGGTGGATATACTCGTTATTGATTTTTATGCCTTATATACGCACAATAGATGCATTTAAAAGTTCTTAAAATCTGAAGACTGCATTTTAATGGAATGTTAAAAACTTCCATCAAAGACAAACTGGTTTTACGTTTTTCAGCACCTGTTTTGAACCCCATTTTTGCCACGTCATAGTCATGTATTTCAGGATGATAAATACTTCGTAGATTGGTAATTTTAGAGCCCTTGGTGTAGTCTTTTAAGAAGTGTAAGAAAAATGGTGATATCTATTTTATTGTTTTAACAGTATTGATGTAAAAAAATATATCGATAAAAATATAGGGTGGTGCTTAACTTTTGTCGGAGTGTATATATATATCCTCTTTTTGTTCCCCATTTACAGGTTTGTGCATTACATCAACATTCCAGGATTTGCGTTAAAATAAAATTAATTCATAGGCGTAAGGGAAAAATGTGCATAGATAAAAATTTGTAAAAAAAAAGATCAATATTAGGAATCTCAAAAATCTTCCCAACATTTACCAGTTATAGCAACCTTCCAGTACCGGCATGTGTTTTGAAATAAAATTTGCTTACACAATGTATTCAAACCATATTCAAAGTTAAAGATTAAAAAAAGATAAATTCCAGGTATTTGGTGTTGATAAAAGAATAAGAAGACAATATTTACCAAACTATATCCCCCTTTAGTATGTTTAACTACATTAACATACCTTTACATGAATCTTGAAATTGGAACTGGGCAATGTCTGCATTTGGCTTTAAAATTTCCCTGTGTGTCTTTTGGCAATTCATATTGACTTAATATATTACTATCCTCCATGTTAACAGTGTGAAGTCTTTCTCAACAATGAAAAACTAAGAGTTGTAATAGTAGAAGTTAAAACAGTTCAGTTTTGTGTTTGAGAAAGTTGACAAAAAATGCCTTAGGGATGTTACATTAGCATTAATCTTGTAGTATTTATTATATATGTATATAAGGGCAGATCATTTCTTTATTTGACAATTATTAGGTTGTGTATAGGTATTGATCTTTGATCATTAAGATCAAATTTAATACAATGAATGCAATGTCCTAGATACAAATTGTACTGAATCTGTATTTTAAACATCATTTGAAACATTGATTTGAAGAAAAAAAAAACTCCTCAAAACTCAAAGAAAAACCATCAAATGTAATTGAAAAGTAAATAATTGACATTACAGCAACATTTCAAAACTAATCATTACAATTGCAATTTACCTGGAATTGAAAAATTGACCATTACAAATTACACAGCATTACTTTGGGAAAATATACTAGTAATCATTACAATGTATTACCATTACCCCAGGTTTGGGGGTGTAGATTAGATTCTAAAAGCATTTAATCGTATTAGAAGGAAATAACATGTAATGATTAAGTTAGTAATGGAATGCAGGGCCACTTTTATAGAGGAGATATTTGATGTCACACAACAGCCAATCATTCTTTTTACACCACTGCTGGCAACGAAACTTGGAAGGAAGCATCTATGGAAGGTCCTCTATAAAGATTGCTAATTTCATCCTGATCCGTTAACAAATATGGCTGCCACAGGCGATTCTTGTTTAATTTCTAAAAAATATTTGTTTTCTGTTAAAAGGGAGATAACTCTAGTTTAAATATAGATATATGTATTCAAAATGCAGTTATCTCTGAATTGAATTACAGATAAATATGCTTCTAAAACCCCTCAGCCAAATGAACCATCTATGGAAGGTCCTCTATAAAGATTGCTCATTTCGTCCCGATCCGTTAACAAACATGGCCGCTACAGGCGACTCTTGTTTCTGATTGGCTGATTTTAAAAATTCTTCTCTTCTGAAACCGCTTGGCCAAATGAACCGAAACTTGGTAGGAAGTATCTATGGGCGGTCCTCTAGTATAAAGAGTGCTCATTTTGTTCCGATCCGTTATGAAACATGGCCACCACAGGCAATTCTTATTTCTGATTGGCCGATTTCTTAAAATCTTCTTTTCTGAAACTGCTTTGCCAAATGATCCGAAATTTGGTAGGAAGCATCTATGGAAGGTCCTCTACAAAGATTGCTGTTTCCGTCCCGATCCATTAACAAACATGGCTGCCACAGGCGATTCTTGTTTCTGATTGGCTGATTTTAAAAATTCTTCTCCTCTGAAACCATTTGGCCAAATGTACCGAAACTTGGTATGAAGCATCTATGGAAAGTCCTCTGTTGTGATTGCTCATTTCGTTTCGATCCGTTAACAAACATGGCCCCCACAGGCAATACTTGTTTCTGATTGGCCTATTTTTAAAAATCTTCTCTGAAACTGCTTGGCCAAATGTACCGAAACTTGGTAGGATGCATCTATTGGAGGTCCTCTATAGCGATTACTCATTTCGTCCCGATCCATTAACAAACATTGCCACCACAGGCAATTCTTGTTTCTGATAGGTCGATTTCTAAAAATCTTCTTCTCTGAAACTGCTTGGCCAAATGATCCGAAACTTGGTAGGAAGCATCTATGAAAGGTCCTCTATAAAGATTGCTCATTCCGTCCTGATCTGTTGATAAACATGGCTACCACAGGCGATTTTTGTTTCTGATTGGCTGATTTGTTAGATTCTTCCCCTCTGAAACTGCTTGAACAAATGATCCGAAACTTGGTAGGAAGCATCTATGAAAGGTCCTCTATAAAGATTGCTCATTCCGTCCTGATCTGTTTATAAACATGGCCGCCACAGGCGATTTTTGTTTCTGATTGGCTGATTTGTTAGATTCTTCCCCTCTGAAACTGTTTGGCCAAATGTACAGAAACTTGGTAGGAAGCACCTATGGAAAGTCCTCTATTGTGATTGCTCATTTTGTTCCGATCCCTTAGCAAACATGGCCATCACAGGCAATTCTTGTTTATTAATGACCTATTTTTAAAAATCTTCTCTGAAACTGCTTGGTCAAATGAACCGAAACTTGGTAGGATGCATCTATGGGAGGTCCTCTATAAAGATTACTCATTTCATCCCTATCCATTAACAAATATGGCTGCCACAGGCAAGTCTTGTTTCTTATAGGTCAATTTCTAAAACAGCTTTTCCTCTGAAACCGCTTGGCCAAATGATATGAAACTTTTGTAAGAAGCATCTATGGAAGATCCTTTATAGAGGTTACTCATTTCTTTTTGATCCATTTACAAACATGGCTGCCACAGGCAATTCTTGTTTTAAATTGGTCAATTTCTAAAATTCTTCTTGCCAAAATGAATCGATATTTGGTGGGAAGGCACCTATGGAAGGTATTAAGTTTCCTCAAAGCAGAATGAAAGGTGAGCGACACAGGTTCAGCCCACTGAGCCTCTAGTTGTGCTGTCTGCTCATCTTGGTTAATTTTCTATTTTTCAGGAGAGATGTAAAATTTTACACCAATGAAAGACCTCGTACCTTTTCACTCAGTCAAGAATGTTATAATCCAGAATACTTAGATTCAGAAGAGGAACTTAAATTACGAGTGGCTGAATTGATGAAACAACCTGTTCTTCCCTGTGCACCAAACAAGTAGTGTAGGATGGTCTAATGTTTGTTGACAAATCAGTTTTGAGATCGTTAATGAATAAATTTATAAACACTCGTTTTCAGTAAGATTTAAGTAGCAAGGAGGATTAATTTTTTATCTTTGAAAAACACTTAACACTAAAAGAAAATTTTCTAACTGAAGAAACTTTTTCATTAAGTTAATAAGAATTTTATAATTTTTAAAGAAAACTTTAATGTTGAAATTAATCTAGTTCATGTATGGCCCAAGTACAATTGGAGTTCTTGAAGGAAATTGTTAATTCAAGTAGACCTCTAGCACATTTCTGATTTGATTCTAAAATTATACGTTTTTTTATAGGAGTTATTTCCTGGACGGGCAGAATAGTACCTGTTTTAGAAAGAGCAATGGACAGGACAAAGAATTTGTGTGTAATTTTCTTATAATTTGTAGATAGTTGAACGTTGTAAAAAAAATCAGGACAATTTTTTTAGTAAAGAGGAAATTCATAACATCAAAATTTTGACAGATTATTAGAAAAAAAATGTCTTTGTCCCAAAGGTGACCTCTTAATACAGGTTTGACTACAAATTTCCTTCATTAAATCCAACTGTACTAGTGCCATACATGAAGTAGATTCGCTGTAAAGTGGATATGTCAAATTTGTTTGGATTTAAACAAAATTAAAGTACTTTTTCATTCCTTTCAGAGTATGCCTAGGATATGCAGAGCAATCTTTATTACATAAAGACATAAGTAGCAGGTAAGTGTGATTGTTTAGAAGAAGATATATTTTTCAGATTACAATTGTCAATTTGAGGGGGCTTTTTGCCAGGCGGCTTTTGTCTGGGGAGGGGGGACTGTTTTCCTGTTCCCATTTTGAGTCCAATGAAGTTCTTGTGTACATTATTTATGTCTAACTCTTCTCCTCTGAACCAAATTAAACCAAACTTGGGTAGGAATAGTCCTTGGATGGTCCCCTTTCAAAAATTGTGTCCTACAGCCCCACCATCTATTTAAGATGACTGTCATTGCTAAAAATATAAATTTCTTTGTCTTTTGCTGCTTTGTTATTTGTCAAATGAGCTCAAATTTTAACTGTAGCTATATAGCAATGAGTAGTTCAACATATATTCCGTGTTATTCTGTAAAATTTATCTTTCAGCTGATTTGTACCAATTATGCAAATTAGACATATCTTGATAAAGATCACATTTAAATCAACTCCTCTAAAACTGTTGAACCAAATTAAACCAAATTTTGCTGTGATGGTCGTCTGGTGGTCCCTTTTGAAAAGTGTGTCTGACAGCTGCATCCTTCATTCAAGATGGGGTTATTACTAAAAATAGAAATTTCTTTAATTGTCTAATACTGCTTTCTTATTTTTCAAAATTTGTTAAAATATGATATTTAGTTCCAATTAAGCTAATTGTAAGCAACTGCTAAGCAGGAGAATGATTACAAGCTCCATTGAGTCTCTTGTTTCTATACATTGTCATGTTTATCTTTATACAGTAAAGAATGATGATTGAAAAATATCAATATTAAAATGTCATCATAGTTTGAATTTACTGAAATATTACTGAAATATTGTTAAAAGTAGCATTAAACACCATATGCTAACCATAGTTTGATTTCTTTCAGTGGATTTGAAGAAACACCTGAGAGGTTACAGCATGTTTGTAAGACATTGAAGAACAGAGCATTATGGGATAGGTGCCTGTTAACAAAGGTTTGTAAATAGTTGAAGTTTTGTTTATGAATTGTTGTGGATGGCCTGAGGTCTTCAATAGGACATTATTTTTTTCTTTGATTTCATAATTTTCCTTCATAATGTATATGTATGTAGTATCATTGTTTTTCTGGTGGCAGATATTACAGTGGTAGTTTGTATGAGATTTCTGTCTAAAAAATATGTCGTAAGTTCACATTATAGGTGGAATGTATATGACATGTGAATTTTTAGTCTACCAAGTATGTGTTTATTACCTATACACAATGTTTAGTGTGATTCAGTCAGTTTCTTACATCTATTTTCTCTTGATGTGTTGTTAGTTTAAATGATTAATGTTTCATGTCAATAGTTGAAGTTTTGTTTATGAATGTTATGGATGACCTGGTCTGAGGTCTTCAATAGGACATTATGTTTTGCTTTGATTTCATAATCTGCCTTCATAATGATATGTATGTAGTACATGTATCATTGCTTTTCTGGTGACAGATATTACAGTGGTAGTTTGTATGAATTGTCTGTTCAATGTCTGAAATGTTGTAGTTTCACATTATTTTTGGAAGGTATACGACATGTGAATTTTTAGTGTACCAAGTTTGGGTTATGGTGTTTAATGCCACTTTCAACAATATTTCAGTAATATTGTGGCTGTCTGTTTTATTGGTCTAGTAAACTGAAGTACTCAGAGAAAACCACTGACCTGCCACAAGTCACAGACAAATTTTATCACATAATGTTGTATCGAGTTTATAAGTTTGTGTTTATTTCCTGCACAATAAGTTCTGTGTAATTAGATCATTTTCTTACATCTATGTTCCTTTGATGTAAACTTTCCATGTCATATTTTTAAAAGATGTTTTTAAAAGGTTCATGTCAGTAGCTATTTTAGCAGCTAGTTATTGAAAAAAATTGGACAAAGAAGTCATGTTTGATTGCACGATTCACAAGTGTTGGAGAGATACAGTGAGCAGCCATTAATATTATGAGGATAGATACTGTGATATCATATTGTATATCACATTGATAAATAATATATTAATAATATACCACACCATCATAACAGTTCCAAAATCAAATACCAAAATGGTAGAAAGGGGCAAAATCAATACCCCTAAAACACAAATACATGACCACTCATTTTCCTGTCTTGGTACAGGCACTTCAATAAAAAGTGGCAGGGTTAAGCTAGTTTTTTTAGCCCAAACCTCCCTACTTGTTGAAATGATGCAATCATGCAAGTGCTTTCCACATGTGAGTAAAACGTTTGGCATTTTTTGCAGGGAAGAATAGCCACAGATAAAGAACTTTCTCTTGCTCACAGGTAAGCAAATAATTAAATTGGTAAATATATTTACTATTAGATTATGATAAAAAAAAATATCAACAGTGATGGTCAACAATTCCACCAATATCAACAAAATGAATGCATACATTTATGAAAAGAAAGTTTAAACAGTGATGGTCATCAATTCCATCAATATCAACAAAACAATGATCACCTATCACCTTCACTCATTGAATATAAAAAAGCATGACATATGACAGAATTCCAGGTTCTGGTTTGGGACAGGTACAAACATGTGATGGGGTAACTGCTTTTTATATATTAGTACCCCCTCTTGATCAAGATTAATTTAAGACACAAGGAAGATGGTAGAGTAAAAGATATCAAAATGATAAAAATGAATATTTTGACTTGAGACAGGTACAAATATGTGGATATTTAATACGATCTTAATCCTCTCAACTGCATCGGTGGTGTAATGGTTAGCGTGCTCACCTTGAGTGAGGTAGATTATGAGTGCAAGTCCCTGGTCAAATCAAACCAAAGACTATAATATTGGTATTTGTTGCTTCTCTACTAAGCATGTAGCACTAAGGAGTAAGAGCAATGACTGGTTGGCTCAGAATCAGAATAATGTGTGATTGGAACGACAAAGTCTATCCACAGTGAGCTAGCACTATAAAAATCCAACTAAGCGTGTTGGTCTAGTACAACGTGGACATCTTCATCTCATCCAATTGTAACTTGTTCTCACCTTAAAATAGCTGAATAATAGCTCATTTGACTTTAAACAATAATCACTCACTCTCCTCTTGACATTGATTTCCAGTCATCAATTGATTATTAAGTGAAAAAAAGCTACACAGATTTGTTTCAGCTCAAAGTGACAACATTCCAATGATGAGAAATATTGATATTATTACCATTTAGCCAAATAAAAGGAAAGCATGTATGTTGGTACACATTTGTTTACAGTTTACGAATACTTAAGAAAGAAGTTTATTTTTATTTCAGTCCTGATTTTATAAGACAGTTGAAGAAAATAGAGAAAATGGATGAAGATGCATTAATAAAATACCAATCTACGTTTAAATCGGTTTATTTATGTCAGGTACTACAAAAACTGTATTAAGAAATATTTGAAGATACAAAAGGTGTAATCAGAAGCCGTAAATTGATACAGAAGGTGTAATCAGAAGCCGTAAATTGATACAGAAGGTGTAATCAGAAGCCGTAAATTGATACAAAAGGTGTAATCAGAAGCCGTAAATTGATACAAAAGGTGTAATCAGAAGCCGTAAATTGATACAAAAGGTGTAATCAGAAGCCGTAAATTGATACAAAAGGTGTAATCAGAAGCCGTAAATTGAATATGGACAGACAACACAATGGCCAAAAGAAAAAGGACAAACGACAATCTACAAAATATTACACAGAAAACTAAGGATTGAGCAACACAAACCTCACCTGCTCCACATGTGATGCCCGTCATGTTATTCTTGTTACAAACCTGGTGATAAGTTGTAAATGAGAAAATGACCGGATTATGATTGTTGTAAACGGAAGACTAGTATCCATCGTCATTTGTAACACAGATATTTCCACAAACAACAATCTACAAAACATTACACAGAAAATTAAGAAGGAGTGACTAAAAATCAGTTTAAGTTGTACAAACAATGTTTGGATTTATGAAACATCAGGATATGTTAGATGTGTAACTCTAAATGTGCAGTCAATATTTTTTTTCTCCAAAATGGCTTTCCAATCTATTTATCAAAATGAAATAGTAAGAGTTTGTATTTTATCTCAGAATTTAATCAAGTGTTTGTTTTAGGTCATATCAAACTCATTATTTGAAAATAGCATTGCTGAAAATGTCAGGAAGAATTGAATAACTTATTTCCTCTTAGAAATTGTTAATTGAACTAAAACATTGAATATAAAGTTAGAATGTTGTATATTTCAGGATAGTTTTAAGGCATCCAGCTGGTCTGTGGGTACATTGTTGTCTGTAGTGGACAGTGTCATGACAGGACAGGTACTGAACTATAAATAGATATACAGTGAAACCTGTCTAAACCAAACCTCCATGGGACCAGCTGTTATGTTCAGAATAGACAGGTGTTCGATTTGTACAGGTTTAATTAACAAAGATGTCTTATATTGAGGCTTGATTATAAGTTCCATACAGGATTGGGTTTTATTGAGGGTTTGGTTTAGTTTAGTTTAAACATATTTTATTTGCATAAAAGTTGCAAATGGGATTGGACACAAGTTATAACAACATTAGTGAAGTCCTTTCCCTTTTACAAAAATATAAACAAAAATGATTACAAATAATGGCGATAATTATATAAATAAATTTTACATGATATATTTAGACGATAATAATAAATTAAGTATAAAGAAGAATAAGGTGAAATAATATGTTCAATACAGTGGAATAAAGAAGAAGAAGGAGTTCAAACAAACAAAAAACAACATTGACTGGAGTGAGTATGCTAGTCCATTAATTAAAGCGCTGGGTGCTTCTAATAAAAGAATAAACAGCAGAAAAGATTTCAATGTTTTGATTGGTAGTCAGATTTTCATCACCAGCTAATATCAATTCTATTGTTACTATGTAATTCTTTAATTTATTAAACAAGATTGCCCTATTTTCATTATAAAAAGGACATTCAAAGAAAAAGTGTATACAATCTTCAAAACCATGACCACAGATACATGCAGGGCTTGGCTTTAAATTGACAAGGTGCAAATCTGCATTTAGCGAACTGCACATATTTCTAAGTCTACTATGAATAATATTTAGTTTTCTATCACCCCAACCGAAATATAAAGGCACTTTTTTAAGTAATATTTTAATTTTTCTTTTAAATATGTTAATATTACCAGAATTTCTTATTTCCGGATTTAGATTGTTCCAATCCCGTGTAGTAGAAGGGAAGAAGGATTTTTTTGTCATTTCTAATCGACAATTAGGTATAACATAATTACTACTATTTCTTAAATCATACTGTGAAACACTTCCAACTGGTTGGGGCATCAAATCACAAAGATATTCAGGGGCAGATTTATTGTGAATAGAATAAAATAAGCTGAGCCTTCTTACCCTTCGCCTATCAGATAATAATTCCCAACCCGTTTCGGAATATATAGATTCACGACTTGCAAATAGAGGCAGTCCTAGTTTAGACAGGTTTCACTGTATATTTAGATGGCTTGTACCTATAACTGATACAAATTTTTTTTTCTGTTTCATCAATAAAATCTTCGCCAGCTAAGTGTTATGAGCCATCTCCCCTCCCGTTCACTCTTGGCAGCATTGACCAGATTTTAACTGGATGCTGCCAGCAATAGCTGCAACCAATTAGAATGTGTGTTGCAAAAACAACAACATTGAAGTAGTCAATTAATAATGATTTGTTGTTGCAATTGTGACATTGAGTCTTACTAAAGGGTTAGGGTTATGGTATTTAACACCACTTTCAACAATATTTAAGTTATATCGTGGCGGTCAGTTTTATTAGCGGAGAAAATCACCGACCTGTTGCAAGTCTTTGACAAACTTTATCACATAATATTGAATCGAAAACACCTCACCATGAGTGGATTCGAAATCATAACTTTAGAGGTGATGGCCCAGAGGGTCTTACTAAAGAATAAATATTAGAAAAATTAGGTGAAATGACATACAGAAAAAAATGATACAGATTGACAATTTAAAACTCTACAGACAGGTTTACTAAGATATGGGTGTTATTTCACACTGATAGTAATAATACAGATTTTCATTCTATATATTTCAGTCACAAAGTGGTGCTGCTATTATCAGGTAAATATATATTTATCCTCAAATGTTTTGTTTTTTTAAATCCTTAAATTTGATTTAATCTATTAAAATATTGATATTGCAGAAAACATCTGAATATTATCAACTCAAGCAAGTGTACTCCTCATGTTTTTGTTGTCCTCTGTCTAAATACACAATATTGTAATTGATTTAACTGATATGTATGTACAAACTATCTAATGACTACCTCTCACATGAAATTCAAAAATGAATGTTATTTGAAAACATTTCTAAGAGTTATGATCCTTGAAAAAATTAGCTTATAAGCATTGTCATGACAATTATGTTTATATAATTATAGAGGAAAAAACAAACATACAGAACATTTGATGACATCATGTGGTTGTGTTTATTGCCAAAGAGCAATTTTTCAGATATATCATAACTAGAACAACAATGAGATGGTGATACTAGACCAACATTTGAATAGTGCTATATCACTGAAACAACAGTCCGCAGGTAGACATGTCACTTCATTCAGGTATATTATTCTGATTCTGAGCTAACCAATCTTTGTTTTTACCCCCCTAATGTTATATGCTTTGCCGAGAAGCAACAAATACCAATTTTATAGTCTTTGCTTTGACCCGCCTTCATGATGTACTGCACTACAAGGTGAGCGTATGAGTGTACTTGAAATGTGTCGTGGACACTAAATGAGAGATATGCGTCTTTATTTCATGTATGATCAAATTTTTATTTTTATTTCAGACCACCAGGTCATCATGCTGAAGCTAACACTATAATGGGTTTCTGTATGTTTAACAATGTTGGTATTGCAGCTAAATATGCTCAACAAAAATATAATGTTAATAGGTATGTATGTGTGTTCTATATTCAAAGGCTGTGAATGTAAGTTAACATGAAAAACAATCTATTTAAAACTAGCGGAAAATCTAGCATACAGAAACAGTTCCTAGCCTAATTGATATGTGCTTTAATACCTGCTCAAGTGTTGTGTTTCCAGACACCTACCCATTGTTACAACTGTAAGGCCTTTCTTTGCATAATAATTCAGGTCATAAAACAAAGCATAAAAACCTGTTTAGTGCTCATACTTGAAAAACATCCAATCAGAACACTTCATCCAGTATACAGAGTTTTGATTGGACAATAATAGAGTGCGAGTACAAACATTTTACTAATAAGTTTTATGGTAGTCACATTTTAGCTAAAAAAGTGACAATAAACACTGATTTTAACTGATAAAATTACTTTAACATTTCTTTTCTCACAATTACAGTTATTTTACAAACAATGTCATCGGTATCCCCAACATCAGAACAAAATATAAATTAGCAAGAAATAGGTTACTCATCAAGATATTTGTAATACATATAGTATAACTAATCGTAGATTTTGAATATCAAAATAAGACCACGAGAGACCGAAGTACGCATAAGGATTTAAACGAGTGGGCGGAACTTGTTCCGTCCATGAGTTTAATCCTTAATGCGTATTCGGTCACGAGTGGTCTTATTTTGATATTCAAAATCTATGATTAGTTATACTGTTTATTATATAGACTTCCAAAATGTCTTTTATATTATTTTATTTAATTTGTATATTTCATTCCACGCGTATGAATCTACGAGCAATGATAGTGTGTAATCAATATGGCCGCACATTCAAGTGTTGTCGCTTCGATGAAAAAAATTGGAAATTTAAATGAAGGACGAGTTTCTGAATTTTATTTGAATATGGGCGGATTTGTAAAGTTGTTGTGGAAAAATTCATTGCAATTGTGACTAATGTCAGTCCGATTTATCTGAGGAACAAGGCACGATGTGTTATTATTGTCCTAGTCGTGTGTATTTCATGTGTAACAAAATTCGAACTAAGGAATGAATCAATGTCCTCAAATGAAACATTTTGAAATCTACCCGACTGGGCTTTAGTTTGATATACAATTTCATTTGTATTGCCATTGGAATTTGGAACATTTGTTTTGACATCTAGAATATTAAATTCTTGCATTTCCACATTTTCCAAGTCAAAATCATTTTCTTCTAAAAATTTGGAGACTACAGCTGCCGTATATGCGTCAAAATGATCAGACATTCTGTTTTTTTTTTGTTTTTTTTTTATACGATTGTTCAAAGCAGACGATTTTTCATTGAAAAGGGTTGGTGAAAGGAATTAGGAAACTGACAACCTACAATGCACTTTTAACAATGCCGTTGTTTGTTTATATTTAAATCTGTTGTGTTATGCTAGTGAAATGATTCGATTTAGAATAAGCAAGTGTTCGATTTTAATGTATCAATAAAATGATTCAATTAAATTAATTTATAAAAGTACTAAAACTTTTTCATTTGTTTAATTGTTTCAGTTTACAATCATGTGTGTATTCACCGTAACACAACAAGGGACGTAACCACTACACTTAAAGTTGTCTAAAAGTAGTTCTGGCGGGAAAAAACTGATATTTCACATGTGAAATATCGGAATTTATTTCACGGATAAATCTCCATAATTCACACCTATCTATATAATAATAATTGCTGTTTACAACACCTTTTTCTCTGTATATCAGTGAATGCATTTTATAGAGAATACAAGTATGTGTTGATTAAATAATTGGGTGTTATTTTTATTAACACATGATTATGACATTTGATATTACGATACATTAATTTTTCTATTTCTATTTTCAGAATATTAATTGTTGACTGGGATATACATCATGGTAATGCTATACAGACGTTATTTTATGATGATACAAGGTACAGTATTTATCTTAGAATTTAAGAAATTATGTGTGTTCATAATAAACCCAAAATTGTACACCGAGTTGAATTGAATGATATGCAACACACACTCACTGTGAACTATATAAAGTCTTGATATATAAAGATATAAAGGGGGACTGATAGAAGCATATGGATATCTGAATAAGGCAGACACAAAAATATGGCAGGGTTACACCAGTTCATAGAATATATAACATCATAGTACAATACCTGTCTAAACCAAACCTTCTTGGGATCTGCTTTTGTCTTCAGAATAGACAGGTGTTCAATTTATGCAGGTTAAAATAGCAAAGATTTTATACATTGGGACTTTATTTAATGTTCGGTTTATGCAGGATTACGTTTTATTCAAATTTCGGTTTAGACTGGTTTCACTGTATTGAGCTTATTTATATATAAATGTATGTGTTATTATTAATATTTCAGTGTTTTATGTATATCACTTCACCGGTTTGACCTGGGATCATTTTATCCTTATGGTGGAGAAGGAAACCACAAATATGTAGGAGGGAATTCAGCCAATGGTTATAATGTCAACATTGCTTGGAATGATGTTAGTATTATATAACTTTTGATCAGTTTTATACATATGTAGTATGAAGTTGTATATGATAAGGAACCGCTTTTGCTCAGAATTTGCAAGTTTTGAAATATTCCCAGTTTAAAGTTTATGAACACATTAATTTATAATTTCCTTTTTTTAGAACTTAGAACTTGTTTTTTTATTTGAAAACACATACGACTCGTACATGTAAATGGCTGAAAATAAAACATATTTTGTGTTTAGTTTGTTTTAGATGTCATTATTGGGTATTTATCATACACCATTTGTGTCTTTACTATTTAAGTTAAAGTTGGCTTAAGTGGTCGGCCTCTGTTTCATATTCATTTTACCTACCAGTTGGCAATATGAAGAATTCCTGGGACATCCGATTGAATGCTCCAAGATTACACTTTTGGTAAAATCAATGGTAAAAAAATCCAATGTTAAATCTTCTATGATACATGCATAACACCCCTAGATATAAAACGATTCAAGTCAAGGATAAGTGTGGAATTGAATTTGTACCAGGTCCAATCTTTGATATGCACTTTAGTTTGACACAAGGCGATAAGTACTTTTCATTTCATGATCGTTTTAAAAGTCTGACAGAGTGTAGTACATTGCACTTTGTGTATCCATATTTCATTTGTTTTCACAGGGTTCCAAAGGTGATGCAGATTACATTGCAGCATTCCAACAAATTATTTTACCCATATCATATGAGGTATGTAAAAATAGCAATGACATTAGATGTCTCTGTTGATGACAGTAAGATTTACAAGATTTGAGCATGTTTTGAAGGAAAAGAAAATATCAAGATAAAAGATGATAATTTGTATAAAGAAGCTACTATAGTCAAACATACTTTAGTGACCACCTCTATCAAGATAAAAAGAACCACACCAGTGGTGTAATAGCATGCTTGTCGCAAGTGTGGTAGATCATGGGTTCAAGCCCCGATCAGTTCAAGCATATTTTATAAAATTGGTAATTCACTAATTGTTACTTCTCCGCTATTGTCTACAGCACCATCTTATTTGATATAAAAGACAATCACAATAATTATTTTTACTAGTAAATGTCTAAAACAAAATTAGGATTTGTATGAAAAATAATGCATCAATATTGTCAGATATCAGTTTTGTGGAACAGATTGAATATATTTATAATGGTCAGAACATTCTATATACCTATGTATATATATATATCATGATATGTTTTCAGTTTTCACCAGATTTGGTTTTAGTTGCTGCTGGATTTGATGCTGTAGAAGGAGACACTTTAGTAAGACATTTTATAAACTCAGTTTTCATTTGTTTATGTAAAATCTATTTCATTTATTATCAAAATCAAATTAATAAAGACTGCATCGATGGTGTTATGGTTAGCATTCTTGCCTCGAGTGTAGTAGATTGTAGATTTGAGCCCTGGTAGAACAGAAGATTATCAATTGATATATACTACTTATCTGCAAGGCATGTAGTACAAAGGAGTAAGAGCACAGACTGGTTTGTTCAGAACCAGGATAATGTGTCTGAGTGGAGCGATGTGTCTACCAGCAGATTTGTTTCAGTGAGCTAGCACTATAAAAATCCAGTTGAGCATGTTGGTCTAGTACAAAAAGCAGACCTCATTATAATTTAATCAAATGTAACTTGTTCTCGTCATGATATAGCAGAAAAATTGCTCATTTTGCATTAAACAACAGCTATTCACTTACTCTCCCAAATTTTTCAATTCCTGATTATATTAAATGGCAACATTTTATGAGCAAACAGACTGATCTAAATGAAGTATTCTTAACTAGTTAATTTGCATCTAACATTAATTAAAGCTGAAAGAATAAATGTCCTATTAGCTGTTGTCTATGATATTTAAATGAAGGAAGAAAACATACTTTAATTCTCCTGTATATCTATTTCAGGGTAATTACAGACTTTCACCAGCTGTGTATGGACATATGACATGTATGTTGAAAGGTCTGGCTCATGGCAAAGTTATTTTAGCATTGGAGGTATAAATCAGTACTAAGTATTCTAAAATATTTTATTTTTTTAGCTCACCTGACCCGAAGGGTCATGTGAGCTATTGCCATCACTTGGCGTCCGTCATCTGTCGTCCGTCCATAAACATTTCAATCTTCTTCTAGAGCAAATGGGACCAAACGTGGCAGAAATGTTCATTTGGATGGTCTAACCAAGTTTTGTTACTTTCGTTAAGATCGGTTTTCCAACATGGCTGCCAGGGGCCATAAAAGTCTCTGATTGGCTGAAATTTTTAATGATCTTCTTTTCCGATACTACATGGAGGATGGAATTGAAAATTGCCATGAATGATCATTGCAAGCTGCTAACCAAGTGTTGTTACTTTTTGGAACGATTGAAAATCCAAGATGGCCACCAGCTGGGGACATAATTTACAGGCTGTCAAGTGTCCTATTTCTATCATGTCTTGTCACTTGTTAAGGCCTCATCACTACTCGACGATATGACCCTCATAGTGATACAGTTCACTCAACTGACTTAACATGTTACAAACAGTTGTACCAACACAATATGTATATAATATGTATTTACTGGTATATAGATTTAAAAAATACAATAGAAATGGTGTTAGTCATTGATCTTTAATAATCAAAGGTGGATTCACAACTACCTTTGCAATCAGTGCCTATCACCACTCAAGTTGTGATTTCGAATCCCACGCATGGCAAGATGTACTCTATACAACATTCTGTGATAAAGTTTGTCAGTGACTTGCGACAGGCGGGATGTTTTCTCAGGGCACTGCGTTTTTCTACACCAATAAAACTGACTGCCACGATATAGCTGAATTATTGTTGAAAGTGGCGTTTAACACCATAACCCTAACCCTCAATAATCAAATACTTTTTGATATTATATTGTAGGGAGGATATAATTTAGACATGACTTCTAGTTCTATGGCTTGCTGTATATCTACACTGTTAGGAGATACCGTGCCTTCTTTGCCATCCATGGTACCTAGTAAAAGGTAATACTGTTATTATGAACAAAGTATATATAATATTTGTTGAAATAATAGGGATGTTTCTAGTTATATCTGTTCTGGAAAAAGGTCTGGTATTTCATATTGTTGGTCACTTGATTTGAAAACAAAGGAGGGCAAGTTGTCTTCTGGTTATGGACTAAGTTGTCTTCTGGTTATGGGCAAGTTAACTTCTGATTATGGGCAAGTTGACTATTGGTTATGTGCAAGTTCACTTTCGATTATGGGAAAGTTCACTTCCGGTTATGCAAAACACCCAATGTCCAATTCAAAAACAGCAAAACAGTGGTGTTGCGTTCCACACTACAAAAATGAAATTTAAAAAAAATCAATCATAGTTTACCCAAATTATTAAAGTGACCAGATTTTACTACTAAACAAATTGGGGAGGGGGTGTAGCATTAGGACTTGAAATACAATGTTATGGCTATGACCACTGAGTTATGTTTTAATTTGTATCCTGTATCCTTTTAAACATTCAAATTGACAATAACATCTTTGTAGGCCATTTTTCTGTTGTAAACATAGAGATTGTATATATAGACTGGCACTTCATGTATATGTCCAAATATGTGAAGACGATACCCATGGTTTTGTTTGTAGTTTTTTTTAACCTTGCTTAATAGAAGAAGTCCTTGTATGAATTGATTTTTATGTCATCAGTATATATTTTCTCTATTAATCATATTCAATCTTGCATGTTCTATCTATCTGCCTTTGACTTTATAGTATACATACCCAGGGCCAGCCTTAAGATGTGTGTGATCCCGTGCTGTTCTCTGTAAAACCTGCAGCATGTTGTGTGTACTTGAACAGCCGGATGTAGATAACTCCAGCGTGGGGTTCAATTGGTCCAATTGTCTTAAGGCTGACCCTGTACATACCAAACGTCATATTGTTAGGTTCATATCTAAGTAATCTGTAATTTTATTAATATAATTTAATGAAATATTTTCAGTGCCATTAAAACCATCTGTGACACATTAGATATGCAATCACAATTTTGGAAATCCTTACAATATAGAGGTATGTACTAAATAAATGTTAGAGAATACTGAAGTGGCAATCAAAAATGGATAATCCAGAGAAACTGGTAACATAGGGTACACAAGACGAACAAACAAACAAAACAAAAACAACACCACTGTTTGCAAATAAACACAATTAATGTAAATAAGATATGAACTCTCCTACAAACAACTGGAGGTAAAGACGAACCGAACATAATTTTTATGCAAAAATCGCAATGGACACCACAACACGGAACCCAGAACGCAAAGATACACTTATTACTGTTGTGGTAGGTCTGTTATTATAATATTTATTTGAAATATTGTTGAAAGGGGCGTTAAGCACCATAAACCCAAACCTATAATCTTTATTACATACATGTCTCTATTTATAATATACATGGAATGTTCAGCTGTTCAGTGTAGACAGCATCAGGGGTGTTATGGTTAGCATGCTCACCTTGAGTGCTGAAGATTGTGGGTTAGAGTCCTGGACTATAAAATTGGTATTTGCTGCTTCTCTGTTATGCACACAGCAATCATATGTAGTTGGATTTACAACTACCTTTGCAATCAGTGCCTATCATCACTGAAGTTGTGAGTTCGAATCCCATTCAGGCAAGGTGAACTTGATACAACATTATGTGATAAAGTTTGTCAGTGACTTGCGACAGGTCGGTGGTTTTATCTGGCTTCCTCCACCAATAAAACTGACGGCCATGATATAATTGAAATATTTTTGAAAGTGGCTTTAGACACCATAATCCTCCTCCTCAATTATGGATTTATCACTTACTTATGTATTTAAAGATTACTTCCTGTACAGATAGATAAAGAGCCAATCAAAATATACTTCCTGTACAGATAGATAAGGAGCCAATCAAAATATATCTTCCTTTTATATTTTCAGTTGATTTGCCAACTAAAGAACAATTAGAGTTAATAAAACAACAAAAGGAAGTTGAAATGAAAGAATTTGAGGAGCATAAGGAAAATGAGACAAAAGAATAGATGTCCGGAAAAAAAAGAAGAAGGATTTTGTTATGTTTCAAATGGATAGCCAAAGACATGTAATATACCTCCAGACAATTATCTTTATTTATAGTAGTATCATAATTATTTATTGATTAACAATGTTTAAATTGTGTATTGCTTTAGATTCTAACATGACCTCACTCTTTCCCTTTGTTAAAAAAGACCGTATTATCTCATTAGCACATGCGCAGATGAATGTGACTGACGTTTCCATTGGCAGCATAAATTGTGACCCGAATAATGCCGATAGAGGGCGCAGTATTATTCGAGTTACATAAATTGTGTGCGACATTTTCCGCAAGCGTATGTATAAATTACTGTCTTCCAATCAAAGTATACTACCGTATTTGTACTCTTAGACATATCAGAATCGAAATAAATCATGGAAGCCAGAATGTGTTTTGAGTTTTAACATGGATTGGCGGATATTAGTCAATTTTATCCCTCGCTTTTGGCTCGGGATAAAATACTAATATCCACCAATACATGTTAAAACTCCCAACACATTCTGGCTTCCATGATTTATTTCTTAATTTGAAAATGTTTTTTCTATGAAAATTACTTACGGCTTTTAAATTTCTCTCTTCAAGGTGGTACTTAACACTACAGGGAGATAACTCTTTAAAATCAGTTGAACGTTTTGATCATATAATGTTTGTATGCAGATTCCAAGCATCTCGGTGATCAAAACCAGAGTGAAAAGCTGCTATGTGGCTAGTGAATTTATAGCTCTGAGTCTGTTGGTTGGAATTTGTTAAAATTTTGATATTTATTAGTGGATATATTCAAACACACTGCCAAAAAGATAAGAAAATTAAACGAGCAGATCAAATTTTACCCAAAGTGTATGGTACCACCTTAAATAGTCATATTAAAATTAATTTTTTTAAGTTCGCCATGCTGATAGGACGTTTAAGATATTGTCATTGGCTAAATCTATTTATAGATTTCTATAATTGCTGGCAATTAAAAAAATTACAACTATATGCAGCTACGTTGAAACGTTTAGTTTTCATAGCCGAAAATTTCAATTTGATACCCCCAATTAATAATATTCTCTGATTTGCATTTATTCAATGTCGTTAATAAATATTTTTTGTGCATATCAAAATTTAGCAGGGCTATTTCATTTAATATTTGCCATGCAGAGAGAAAATTATTAAGATTTGCTAAGATGGGTTTACATGGTCAACATTTTCTGTTTATTTATTTATTTACCTGTTTACCTGTTTTAAACTCAAATACGTTTGATAGGTCCATCAAATATTAGAATGGAGTTGGATTGGTGTTTAGGCTGTAAAATTAGTGTTTGAAACAGGTAGATGCACAGGTAAAGTTTGAAGGAAAATTTTGACTGTGTTTAACTGTACTAATTCTTCTTTCACATGGAAAAAATGGAATATCTTTAAAGGTATTCTGTCATATTGTCCTGTAATTTTGAAAATTATGGTAAACTAATTTGTAACACCAGCAGTATGAGTGTTGAATTTAAAATGTACTTCCTAGGGAAGTGGTAAAAGAATAATTGATGTAAGCTTTCCAATCTTTTGATTTTGAGCGTACCCGATGAATGTTATCCAAGAAACGTGTTGTGCACACTAAGTTTAATATCTACGTTTTTTTTCATATATGTCCTTACTAAATCAATGCATTTGTATTTAAGATCTGATGTTTTTTTTGTTTTTTTTTTTATCAATGTTTGTTTTTATATATATTTATTAAAGAAAATCAGTATAATGTTTAAATTTTAGTGGCAGCAGTAAAATATAATTGTCTTATTCCAAGCCAGTTTAAAATATTTTTGGATATTTGTAATTAAAATCAATGAATCAGGATGTAGGCAACATGTTCTCAAATAAATGATTGGTAAAAAATAAAATACAGTTGTGATGTCAGACTTCTTCAGCATTTCAAATTTTTGCTATGTATTTGTGTTTATTGAATAGGCAGCACAACAGTAGTCAGATTTACTGAATTTATACAATCTTGATAGTGAAGTTATTTTATTTGGAAGGTCACATATCAACAACATACATAGCATTTCTGTAATTTAAAATAGTCCTTATATTAAAAAATTGAAAAAGTCTGGTTTGATAATCAATTTATAAAAAAATAAAATGTCAGAAAATATTTAAGAATATAACAGTATGCTGTCCTCACGACGAGCACCTCTCCTCCAGCCCAAGGCCAGTAAAACTTTGTTCGGACCAGTAAATTTTTCAGTTTTTAAGTATATATAAAATAAGTTCAAGAGTTTGATTTGGACCAGTAAAATAAAATTTTCATTTCAAGGGCTCAGTATGTACTACACAATCAATCAATGGTACATGAATACCAAGGGTATAAATCTCAGGAAATCGTTTTGTTTAACAGACAGATTATTAAAGCTGACTATTACAATGGATGGTAAATAAAGCTAATGATATAATAGAACAGAAATAATTTGTCAAATTCTCACAAGTTCAGTGTAGTATTAAATTTATGTTTACCGTTAAGAGGTAAAGTGTTTGAAATTAACTTGAAAAGCTTAATACCCTTCCTAGAAATGCTCTTTTTGCCAATACTATTTTTACAGCTTGGGAAGGAATACTTTTACATTATTGAATAGGAAGAATTTGTTTTGATGGTTTATAAATTTTCCCTTTGGTCTTTACAAGCTATAATTGCCTATCATTATGTGATGATTTCCGTATTGGCCTAGTTATTAGTCCCGAGGGTAGCTGTATTGGCCAATATGGAAATCATCACGTAATGATATATTTATCAATTAACCATAAAATTTTATTTTATAATGGGTATTTATAAAATTGATATATTTATTAATTTTAGCCATAAAATTTTATCTTATAATGGGTATTATAAAATCATAAACTTGGCCAATATAAAAAAAAAAAAAAGCCAATATCGGAAAAACTAAACCAATATCAATATTGGCTTAGTTTTTTTTATATTAGCCAAGTTTATGATTTTATATTGTAAAGACAGTTTAGGTTGTTTGACAACAATAATATAGAGTTAATTAATAATATCTGTTATTTAACATTATGTACGTTTTCCTTTGAAATTAAAGAAAGTAGCCCGTCTGATACAAGATGTTGTATCACCACACTGGTGATAAAAGAATGGTGTGATGTTGCACAAGATCTTCTCTGCCGAACTACTTTGTCATGATGTCGTATCATTGGAATGCAGGGAAAAACACGCCAATGTAAGCAACGTAAACAATGCAACTGTTTAATGTTCATTCATTCATATTAAGTATCGCGAATTCACGGTCATATTTTCTTTCCTAGGACAGTTTCTATATTTCCGGCAATTTTAAGGTCCATGTTTCTTTAAAAAGAAAACGTGAACCGACAATTTACAGTGACACGAAAGTGATCGAACAGTAATGTAATATTTGTGAAAGAACGGTAACAAATAAAATGACGTCATGCACAAAATGTAGTCTTCCTCAGGGTAGTGTCCAAATTTGTTGATTTTAATTCGACCCTTATTTTTTTTTTTATTGAAATGTTAGATAAACTTATTACATACATAGTGTGTTGGTACAAGACTATGTATCAGGTCTTGCCTGTTGTGTGAACTAACCACATCACAACTTGTCGCGATGGTACTGGTTCACACAACAGACTCGACCTGATACAAAGTCTTGTACCAACACACTATGTATGTAATGGGTATTTATCAAGCTACAAGCGTGATACAAGCATGTTATCGTTGATTTCTAATATAATGTTACATTTGTATATTGACAAATCCTCAATAAACATACTATTGCTGGTTGATAATGTTTGCTCAATATGGATTTCTCATCGCATCTCAGGCCTCGTCTTCGATGCAATATTACTAAGAGAAACCAATTCTCGCAAGACCAATCAACGATAGTATATATATATATATCAATGTTATATAAAAATTATCAAATTATTAAATGAAAAGTTTGTTATGGTAAAATTGATGTAACATGACCTTTAATATAAAGATTTTTGTTTTAAATTTAGATAAAAAATAATTAAACCTTTGTAAACCAATATTTGATGGTTAGAGTTGTATAACAGGGTATTTGATTGAAGTTTTTACTATAGAGTCGATTGTTTATAGTTTCATTATTGTTTTTTTTTTTAAGATTCTTGAATATTTTTGTAGGTTTAGAAACAAAGAAAAAATATTTTTTGTAGGTTTAGAATTGAAAGAAGATTTAAATGTTTGCATTTAGTTATAAAGTAGGTACACGGTTTACATTCAAGATCATAGTCTGGAATGTATAAACAGATCCAACAAATCCAAATGGTTGAAATGCTCCAAATATTATGAAAGAGAAAAAAAATAAAATACTAGATATTCATAGATTTAAATACAACCCCAGCAATATTAAGATTTTCTTATCAAGAAAAGGTTTTATTTGTTTATATGAATATGTGCAATAGTTAAAATTTGATGTATGTTAGAAAGTGCTGCATATTTATTTTCAATTTTCTTTTTATAACCTTCGAGTATGTAATATACAGCCTAGATTTTTATACAGGTGAAATGTGTGTTCATTATTCCCTTGTTCATCTGGTTCTGTCCATCAACCGACATTCGATTAAGTTTTTGATTAAACCGAGGAACTAAATCTGTAGTCATACCATTTGTATATATATTCAGAAAATCTGTTATATCATCATTTTAACATACAGGTAATCTAAATTTGTGAACATATATTTGTTCCTTTAGACAGTTTAATATAAACAACTCCATGTCAGGAAGAAATATTGTAATATTTTTTCCCGTTGGAATTAATATAATATACCCGTATTTGTTCTAGTCGGAATAAATGCTATGTCAGAAGGAAATTCTATCACATTACAGATTGAATATCGTATGACCATTTCATTAACTTTGATTTTCTTGATGTAGCGGTCGGTCACCATTTGTATCCAAGTTATCACACCTGGTTATTCGTCATCCTATTCTACCTGTGTAATAATATTACATCATCATGCATTAAAATCATCTGATCTGATATTTTTCCTGTTGGACAGCCATGATTTTTTTGGTTACCAATAAAAGGGCAAAGGTTATTGAAATAATTCTACCACTCCTGATGATTTGTTATTCAGTAGTGAAATATTTTAAATTCTATGTATTTTTTCAGTGCTTTGAGTTTGTTAGAAATTTATGCAATGTTCATTTCTAGTATTGTTTTTTTTATAGTGGAACAAATGTCTTTTTTAATTTTCTAGTCTGGATATTTGGTAAAGAAGTTTGATCAAGAGATGTTTTTTGTTACATTTTAATTTGATATAATATTAAGATGCAGAATAGATTTCTGTACTTTATCTTGTAGTATCTTACAGTGAGTGAGAACACATCTAGCTTGTAAGATTGTTTTTCTTTTCGTACCAATAAAATGTAATTGGGCTTCATTTGACATAGATGCCATCATTGACTCATCTGTTAGGTACACATTATGAAATCATGTTGAATTTATATGACAATCTTAAATGTAGTTCTGATTTGAAAGATCAATAGGCCTGGGCTCAATTTCAATAAAACCTGGGTATGGACTTGTCAGTGAGATAAGGTTAATGATACATATAAGTGATTGTGATGTTTGCCTAAGATCACTAGACAAATGAGACCCTATGACTCCAAGGGTCCATTGACAATCTAATTACTTTTACTTTTTTTTCAGTTCACCTAACCCAAAGGGTCATGTGAGCTATTGCCATCACTTGATATCCATTGTCTTAAACTTTCCACGTTTCAATCTTCTTGTGTTAAATCAGTGGGCCATATGGGAAAATGGTTGTAAAGGATGTATTTTCTACAGTTTGAAAACAATTTGTACATAAATGATATTTCTAACTAGGTAAGCAATACAGGCTCAATGGAACTCTCGTTTTTTTTTTTTATAAAGCTTCAGTAAATTTACAAATCGTGATTTACTGTGTCTTATCATGCTCGATTCAGGCAGCATCGTATTTACTTATGAATTTCAAACAAACTACATGTATTGTCAGGTAAATTTGTAATGTATGAATAATTTTAATGATCCAAATTGTCTTTGGAGACAAAAAAAACAGTAGTTCTTATTTTATTTTATTAAGTTGTTGACATTTTATATCATTTGATATGATAAGCTTATTTGTTAACTTGATTGTGAGATCTATGATTTGGTTTGTGTATGTCTAATGTTTATTATTATAACAACTGAAAATATATAAATGACAATAAAATATAGAAACTTGATTGTAGTAGAATTTCTATTAAGGTGGGTCACAAAGAACGATACAGTGAAACCTGTCTAAACCAAACCCTGAGTAAACCAAAAACCTGCCTAAACCAGACAGACTTTACAGTCCCATCTACTGAACCCTGAGTAAACCGAAAACCTGCCTAAACCAGACAGACTTTACAGTCCAATCTACTGAACCCTGAGTAAACCGAAAACCTGCCTAAACCAGACAGACTTTATAGTCCCATCTACTAAATGTCTATGTAATGTGAACCTGTGTAAACCAAACACCTGTCTAAACTGAACAAATTCTTCAGTCCCAAAGGGTTCAGTTTTGACATGTTTTACTGTATTATCTTATTAAGTGTTGGTGAAAGTTTCTTTTTCTGAGGTATAGATAGGTCACAAAGAACGGTATTGTCTGCTTACGGAGGTTTCCCCGTGCTGAGGTATACATACTTATTACATACTTTTTCATGATCAAGTTTGTTGGTGACTTGTGGAAGGTGGATGGTTTTCTCAAAGGAATCTGATTTCCTCTATCAAAAAGCCACAATATATTGACATTTTTAGTTATATGTACTAATATTTTTAGTTATATGTACTAATATTTGCTATAATTTCCATGTAAAAGCAATATGTAGTTTGTCTTTTCTCCAGTTTGTTATATAAAGAGGTCATGATTTATTTGATGTCATTTGTATTTATTTACATATATTGGTGTCTTAACACAATTTCCATATTAAATGATATTCGTGTAACATGACAGGTACTACTAGTAAAACAGGACAGACAACATGACTGAGTTCATCCCAGGTTTTTAGTGAGATGTATTTGACTCAATCTTTAGTTTTCTGTGTAGTGTTTTGTGCACCATTATTTAGTATTTTCATCTTATTTCTTTTTCCAACTGTATTATCATCCTTTGCTGTTTTTGATTACCGCCTTTGGTATACTAAAACTTTTTCTTGAAAGCGGCAGTATGCCTCCATAATCCACTCTATTGTTTAAATCTATGTAAGAAATACAGAATCTCAAAGCCTCTAGGTGGAAGTCCTACTCATTCAAGGTTCAAAACTCTACATTCACCAAAAAATTCATTGGAAAGATTAGGGTGAATTAACCATTAACCGAATGCAAATCGCTAACCAAAATGTATTATTACTTTCTGCTGATTTTTGAGGCAATAAACGTAGCGACAACTGTGAATAGCTGAAGCAACATTACTTTCGATGTCTCTTATTCCTTTTCTCTGTGGTTTAGTTTAAAATAAGGCCTTGATGATTGTTTGAACACAACATCTACATTTCACCATTTACCGAACAGATTTTTTTCTTCTTAACCATTAACCGAACGCTGGCTTTTCTGTTCAACCAATTGTCGAACTCTTCCATCTACTTTAATATTTAATAATATTATAATTGTATCATTACAAATATCCCTTTTAGCAGGGATAAAAAAGGGGATGAGGTTAAAGGACCCTTTTCAGGACTCTGGGATAGGTCCTTTTCAAGCTCGGTAATTTGGAATTTACCACTTTCTAGAAATTCTTAGGCCTATTTCAGAATTTTGGTGACCACGATTTCTAAGATACTTTTTGTTATAAATTTAGTTTATAAATTTCGTAAATTTATTGAAAACAAGATTCCAAATCCCTCAGGGAAAGTTGACCCAAGCTGGATTTTGGCTGTTCTATATGAGCTCTTTTCGATTTTGAAGTTCACCTTGTAACCGAACACTGACAAATCAGCGTTCATGTGGTGTTTGAATCCTTGGCGGGGATGAACTTGAGAGAGATGCGAGTATGTGATTTTATTAACCAATGGTATCTTTATTTAAAAAACACTCGATTATAACCGAAACATTACGCGAGTTTCTCTACAATCTACGTGTGAAGAACGGACAAAAGTGTTCGGCTCTTATGTTAGTGTTCGGCAGAAGGTTAATTCACCCTAATGGAGAAATAGACTAAAATAAAAATGATTTTAAAGCTCACATAACCATCGGCTATCAGCTGATAAAATAACAAGACTTAAAACAATGTATGTATAAACAATTTTTTAACAATTGAGCATGGTTATAATAAAAAAATGAAAGCACCAAAGGTGATGTTAAA
>MJUT01006372.1:819244-866925 GCA_002080005.1 Gigantidas platifrons | reverse complement strand
CTTGATTTACCTGTATTAAAACAGATGTATATCTTGCAGTAACTGATGATTTACCTATAGATTTCCTGAAGTAATCATCTATTTAGCTGTTTTAAAACAGATGGTTCTCTTGCAGTAACTGATGATTTACCTATAGATTTCCTTAAGTAACCCTTTATTTAGCTGTTTTAAAACAGATGTATATTTTGTAGTAACTGATGATTTACCTATAGATTTCCTGAAGTAACCNCACGACAGTCTCCTGTATTAGAATGTAGATAACTACAATGTGATCAAGGACACGACAGTCTCCTGTATTAGAATGTAGATTTCTCATAATTACCATTGATTTACTGGTATTAAAACTGATGGTTCTCTTGCAGTAACTGATGATTTACCTATAAATTTCCTGAAGTAACCCTTTATTTAGCTGTTTTAAAACAGATGTATATTTTGCAGTAACTAATGATTTACCTATAGATTTCCTGAAGTAACCACTTATTTAGCTGTTTTAAAACAGATGGTTCTCTTGCAGTAACTGATGTTTTACCTATAGATTTCCTGAAGTAATCACTTATTTAGCTGTTTTAAAACAGATGGTTCTCTTGCAGTAACTGATGATTTACTTATAGATTTCCTGAAGTAGTCATTTATTTACCTGTTTTAAAACAGATGGATATCTTGCAGTACCTGTAGATTTCCTGAAGTAATCATTTATTTAGCTGTTTTAAAACAGATGGATATCTTGCATTACCTGATAATTTACCTGTAGATTTCCTGAAGTAGTCATTTATTTACCTGTATTAAGACTAATGGATTCCCTATGACTATCAATAGTGCTTGAGCTCTAGTAATGGCAACATTAAATCTTTTAGGGTTACTGAGGAATCCTATAGTGTGCCTCTTGTCAAATCCTATCATCTTTTCATTGGACCGTACCTATTTAAAAAAAATTAATAGTTAAATCAGATTTTTTTATTTTCTTTTATTACATAGATGTCCATGAAATACTGAGATTTCCAAGTGAAATAAATAACAGAATTTCATCAAGTGAAATAAAAACGTTTATTTCACCGTAACATCACACTACCAACATTGTCACAATCAAAAATATCATTGAACGTACGACAATGAAAAACAAGTCATTTTTTTAAAACGTCTTGTTACAATTTAAAAGTATAGCACATAGATCAGATACACTTATGATTTGTAAATGTCCAATACTTCTGTAAACAACATTTCATATGCAGGACTGCATTATCTCCCTTTGTTGAAAATACATCTATCGGATTTAAGAATACCCCAGATTATTGGATATTTCTCTCTCAAATTTAAGGTATGCATATAACTGAATTTGACTGTAACACAAACAAATGTATAAAATCTATGTAATAAACTGTATAGCTGCTCTTGTATTCTAAATATCAAAAATAAATCACTAATACCTGAACAACGATGGCTATTCACTTGTGTACTAACACGCATTCATGAATTACTGCGTTATTTGGCTACTCTTATTCTGTTACTCGTGATTTATTTTCAATATTTGGAATTGAAGAGCAGTTATTCTATAATTATTCTTTGTTATATGAGTTATGCCAATAGTATCTCAGGAAATTTCAGTTCTTAAATATGAGATTATAATATGATGCTTAAATGTATGTACAGTGAATTTCCAAAACTTCTTTTGTTTTTCCCTCAGTTAATGTCTTACAAAGTGAGAAAAATCCTGAAATACTATTATCTGTTTTCAATATAATTTAGCTTAAACATATGTTATTAATTAATTCAACATAACATACCATTGCAATATTCAACTATAAATAATACATGATAGAAAGTAATTAATTGGATTGTGAAACAATTTGCTAGAACTTATATTAATCCCTATCTAATATAATTTGGTATACAGAACACTGTAAACTATATCTATGTCAGTATCATTACACTTCATTAAATCTGTTATAATATGACTTCAAGTCGCTGGAAGGTATCATTTTTTCTCTCATAAATTTCTTTATTTGTTTCGTGTTTTTTTTTGTTGATTTAATGAGAGTTTATGAAATAGCAATGAAGAAAAAGAAAATGTGAAGGATATATTTAGGCTAGTTCAGAAAAAAGAATGGCTTCAAAATTACACAGAACATAAATGGAACAAAAAAATGGAATACAACACAAAATCTTGCAGTTAAATACAAAACCTTACAGTAGAAATGATGATGACTTGTCTCTCCTGACCTTGAAACTCCTCTACAGATCCAATCTTGATAGATGCCATACCAAGTTTATCTATTAATAGTCTAATCTTCTCTACCTGTGTTACAACAATGCATTTAATAGAAACTCGAAATCGAATTCAGATGGCTTGAAAACTATGGACTGCTTCAACTGTTTTTTTTTTAGTTACATCAATTTTACCATTAATTCCTTGTCAAATAAACTCTGATTCAAATAGTCAAACTATTTTTATGGTGAATAAGTCAGTTCAAATTATCTTTATGTAGATTTTCCTCATAAAATTCTCTTTATATACCGGGGTAATGTGCTTTATATAATAATTTTTATCAGGTCTCACCTGTCGCATGAACTATCTGTATCAAAACTTGTCGCTATCGCGACTTGCATTGATACTGGTTCACACAACAAGCTTGACCTGAAACAAAGTCTTGTACCAACACACTATGTATGTAATTGGTATATTTCAGTTTAGGGTAGTTCTAATCAATTACTTACCTGTTTCCTATAAGGTGTGATAATTCCAATATCATCGGGCTGAACTTTGACATCTGGGTCATTTAGTAGTCCTTGGAGATATCGTATAACCTGCACAGTTTCTACTGGATTAAACCAGGATGGACTGTTCCCTTCTCTAAGATCCTCACCCTGAAGATTAAAACATTATTTATATGTTTTACATTCTGTGACCATACAATTCAAAATTTATAATAGTTAAATTTCATTTCATTTTGTTTATAGAAATTAATCAAAGAAAATGAATTTAATAATTTCAACAAAACAATTACGTATACCAGAAGAGTAACTAAGGAAAAAGCCAGAAATATGCTAATTTTACATGATTTGTGTGGAGTGCAAATTAACTATTTAGAATTAAGGTATGGGTAAGGTTATGGTGTTTAACGTCACTTTCAACACTATTTCAGCTATATTGTGGCGGTAAGTTTTATTGGTGGAGGAAATGGGAGTACCTTTAGAAAACCACCTAACTGTCCCAAGTCACTGACAAACTTTATCACAATGTTGTATCGGGTACACCTCGCCATGAGCGGGATTCAAACTCACAACTGTAGTGGTGATAGGCACTGATTGCACAGATAGTTGTAAATCCAACTACCATACAATCACGATCACGGCCACAATAGCCCCTTTTAATATTAAGAATACATGTATAAAGATACAAAAAATTTGCACAGAAAAAAACAAATTTCAGATGTTAATGTCATTTGATCAGACAGGATTTCAGATATAATACTACTAAATCATCCCCCTCATATAAGGCCAATGTTTCACTACAGAAGGGGTGGCTACTATATAAAAAAATCTACTACCATAGATGCCAACCCCTTTTTGGTGCAATCAGTAACAAAAATTTGAGATGTCAGTAATTTGTGATTTTTTTCAGTAATCATAATTTTTCATAAAATTTTACCATTACAGACTAGACGCAAAGTGACGAGCAAATGATTTCATCCCGACCACCGTGCTGAATGGAAAAGTCTTGTTTGCAATGTTTGCAATATTTGCAATAGGCATAATGTTCCCGTGTCGATTTCATAAGGCAAGGGAACTCAATACAATATTCGGGACGAAATCGTTGTCCCAGTTTCCTTTTCTTCGCCACAGAAGCTTCACTTGCTCTCTCAGACATCGTGAAATTGACAAAAACGTGCTGTTGTCATTAACTACTTGGGATCGAACAAGAAATGGATAAATCCTTTTCTACTATAGATAGTCCTGAGAAACCTAACTTGAATAATTCAGCACCCTCTATCCGCTATCGCTACTCGAGGACTTGAACTCTCCTTGTGATAAAAATGCGCCAGCTGCTCTCTGATAGAGAGAGCCAATCAGCGATGATTATTTGCCGAGTATGTGCAAGGCGGTTCTTTCAATTTCCGGTAATGTTTACAAACAACAAGAAATGAAGATTGACAAGTTGATTTATGATGTTTAATTCATTATTTAGTTTTCCTACATTTCTTCTCTTTTCACCTTTTAGATTAGTAAGGTAAAATATGTGGGTACAATGAAAACATTTGACACCTGAACGCTCCATTGACCTATGTTTACAAACATTTCCTAAGCTCCTCCTTCTAAAAGTCACCGCGCACATTTTATACCCAGAATGCATTGCTAATTTAAAACTTCTGATTGACGCGTTTTATCGAGAAAGTCGTCCAGGCGTTAATATAGCAAAGCGTAATATAACGACTGGATTATTCGGGTTACGAGAAATCCAAAAGTATTTAATAATCGGAATCCCTCAAGCGCTTATCTTTACATGATTTTAACAGACAATGAAGCGTCTAAATGATCACAATGATATTTAAATGGGGAACGGTTCCGGGCCGGCAATAATCGGAAATCCGTAACAAGTAGACTGTTGACCGTAACACCGTAATTTTGGCCCAAAATTCATAACAATTACGGACAAATCATAATGGTTGGCATGTATGTACTAGTAGTCTTAAAAAAATCTAAGATTTTACTATCATTTGAAATTTCTGCATTGTTTTAATAACTTTGTTGAAAATGGAAACAAAAAGCCTAACCATTTTACTTACCCTAACTCCATGAAAGATAACAGGAAAGTTTTGAGTGGGTAACATTGAGCAGTTACATAGTCTATGAGTAAGCTCTTGGTCTGCCTTTATCATCAGTTCTCCATGATAAAACAGCTGTGATGGGAGTCCTAGGATGCCTGGGTGAGATCTATAATTATCTATCAATTTTGTCACCTATCAAGAATCAAAAATATATTATCATATTAATCTTTTACTAGAATAACAAATGTAAATGTAAAACAGAGCATCACCAGAGGCTGTATTTCTCACACAATTACCAAAATATCTACAATTTGATCATTATTCCAATGTTTCAAATACCAAGCAGTTTCAGACAATACTTTTTTTGGGCTTTTCTTCAAATTAGAAAATAATGTCACACCCAGGACAATCTTATTGAATGTTAATCAGATTTCCAAATTTCCAAACAATAGGTTATTCAAATTATAACAAGGGCAACGCAAAGCATGGCATATCCCCTCGCCTGAAAATTAGACCCGGTGACCTTGACCTTTGACCTTGAAAATCCATAGGGTTCCAGATTCTCTTAAGGACTAAGTATGTACCAAGCTTGGTCAAAATCCATTGAAGGATGATGATTCTAGAGTGTTCACAAGGATGTTACGGGGTAAAAAATTGACCCTGTGACCTTGACCTTTGACCTATGACCTTGAAAATTGATAGGATTCCAGATTTTTTCAGGACTAAGTATGAACCAAGTTTAGTCAAAATCTATTGAAGGATGTTGATTCTAGAGTGTTCACAAGGATGTTATGGAAGGAAGGACAGTAGCGTTACTATATACCTTCGCAACTTCGTTGGTGAGGGGATAAAAAGGTTAAACATTGAAAACAGTTAACATCAGCATTATTTTAAATATCATCAATACAAAGTATTTCATAACCGATGGGGAAGAGACAGAAAATTGCAGAATCCACTTTAAGATTGCCAATCCAAAATTGCAGGTTCTCCTTTGATATTGCATGGTCCCCTTTGAGATTGTAGGTAAAATTTAAATTAAAGAGGTCACTTCTCCTGGAATATTGTTTTTGATACACTACAGTTAGATTTACCTTTCAAACAAACCACCCAAGGTCTTGCATAAAAATATATCCTTTTGGGATCTCATATATGATGACCACTAATGTCAGTATTTCAGAAGCTTTCTCATTTTGATCAGTCAAACCTGTATTAAGAGGTCACCTTTGGGACAAAGAAAAAGTGGCATTATAAGACAGGTGACCTCTTTAAAGAAGTTCAATTCATGTCAAATTGTCAATAAAAGGACAAGAAAAAAGGTGACCTTTTAATACAACTAACAGAAAAGAGGTGACCGTAAGGGTAGGTTGGACTGTATATACATATGTGATATTAACCTATTACCAGCCTCTTTAGACAGAACAGACTTACCAGAAGTGGATCATAACAGCCATGATCGGCAAACATTACTTTATTCCTTGCATATAATGATCTGTTCATTAACCTCTCTAGAAAGGACAGTTCTAAACCATATTTCTTAGAAAACTTCGACCTCAATACAGGACCTAATTGCATAGGATCACCTGCTAAAACTATCTAAAATAAAAGAGTACATATTTGACATTATTGCTTATATTCCCTGTAAAACATATTAACCAAAAGTTAGCAAATATTCACTGATATTGCAAGCAGTGCAATATTTCTTCTAAATCATAATGTTACCATTAAGTTAACATGATGTTTTTAGCATTTTTGACATATAATAAATGGATTATTGCACAAATATTGGGGAATATTGCTTCTTGTAGAATATTTAATGCACTCACAAATAACCCTATATTATTTCAGATCTGTTTTATTTCATTCAATTTAAAACCTGTCAATCAAATCTGTTAAATGGTCGGCAATAAAAACTACTTACCTTGTATCGTCAAACTAAAGTGCATCTGAAAGATTAATTTTTGTGCAGTTTAAATTCTATAGTGACATAACTTTCATTTGAATCATTTTGAATGTATGTGTTTATTCGTGTCTCATAGAAGATACAACACAGACATTTCAGCCATTGTTTATACCGAAAGTTTAACCTGGGTGCATTTGGTCAGATGTCCTCTGAATTCTTCTTCATGTCAACCGTAAATCTTGATGGACTTTTTAATAGAATAGCCATTACATATCATCAACAAGATTGAATATTTTTTACCTGAAGGAAAGAATTCAGTAAAGACAAATATTGTGTAATTATCCTAATTTGTTATCTGATAATGACCTTGACCTCAAAGATTAGAAATACCAGTTGATTTTACTGATCTCACCACATCAAAATAATGTAAAGATATATATGATCCCTGACAGATTAGGTTAAATTGTTTAATTATCATTACCTGTCCTGTGTCATCTCCAATCAAACAAGCTGATATAAGGCTTTCTGGCTCTGTAGCTTGACCTGCCTAAAATTTACAAAAATTTATTTTCTGTTAGTATTTGTTCTTTTGGGCAATAAACTATCGATGGAAAAAACATACTGTATATCGGGATTTTTTCACGATATTCAGTCAAAACCAGCAAGTTCATTTTTCGCGGTGTTTTATTTTCGCTAATTGACAAAATCCTCGCTAAAAATAAACCTATGTCAAAAGGATTATTAACTATATATAGACCATTATAACAACATTTGAAGAATATTTGTTTCTTTTGGTATAATATACACATAAAAACTCAGGTTAATCGGAATTTCAGAACGAGTACATTTCTTTTGTTTTCGGTATTTAGATGAACCTTGAGACCACGTACATTTGTAGTTTGATATTATTCGATCCCAGCAACTATAAGAAATTTAAAAATTTTAAATAACACTCTCAATAATAATAATTCATGTAATAACAATTTTAAATGTTGTTTTAATCAACTTTATTACGATTGTAAACATTTGATTGTTTTAATTATTGTCGAGTGTAGGCTCGACTTGGTAAATCAGCGACACAGATTTCGGATTCAATAATTGTTCTTTATTAATCATAATTAATGTTTAATAATCAAGCCATAGCTGAAATTAATGACTAATTAACACAAATTATGACAAGTTTATCCCTCTACCTGTAATTGTTAAGTAAACAATTATCTGTTGGTAATCTGACATTTATCACACCTTGCAGTAAGCACATTCAACCGTAACATACATCTGTCAATCAAATTGCCATGTTATTTTCTTATTATTTTCGGGGAATTTTCCGCGGAGTTTAATTTCCGCNGTTTGTTCTTTTGGGCAATAAACTATCGATGGAAAAAACATACCGTATATCGGGATTTTTTCACGTCAGGATTTTTTCACGATATTCAGTCAAAACCAGCAGGTTAATTTTTCGTGGTGTTTTATTTTCGCTGATTGACAAAATCCTCGCTAAAAATAAACCTATGTCAAAAGGATTATTAACTATATATAGACCATTATAACAACATTTGAAGAATATTTGTTTCTTTTGGTATAATATACACATAAAAACTCGGGTTAATCGGAATTTCAGAACGAGTACATTTCTTTTGTTTTCGGTATTTAGATGAACCTTGAGACCACGCACATTTCTAGTTTGATATTATTCGATCCCAGCAACTATAAGAAATTTTAAAATTTAAAATAACACTCTCAATAATAATAATTCATGTAATAACAATTTTAAATGTTGTTTTAATCAACTTTATTACGATTGTAAACATTTGATTGTTTTAATTATTGTCGAGTGTAGGCTCGACTTGGTAAATCAGCGACACAGATCTCGGATTCAATAATTGTTCTTTATTAATCATAATTAATGTTTAATAATCAAGCCATAGCTGAAATGATAATTATGATTAATAAAGAACAATTGACTAATTAACACAAATTATGACAAGTTTATCTCTCTACCTGTAATTGTTAAGTAAACAATTATCTGTTGGTAATCTGACATTTATCACACCTTGCAGTAAGCACATTCAACCATAACATACATCTGTCAATCAAATTGCCATGTTATTTTCTTATTATTTTCGGGGAATTTTCCGCGGAGTTTAATTTCCGCATTTTTTAACGGCTGCAAACATAGCGAAAATTATCCACACGCGAAAAAAACCCGATATACGGTATGTCTTGACAAGAAACTATTAATAATTATTACCGTTAGACCATGTGCAACCTTAGGGCGATTATTTTTCATTATAATTACTTTTTCTGTGTTTTGACATTGTTGTTTAGAAAACTGCTATTACTTTCATCGTGAATAGATCATGAAACTTTGAGTCCAATCAGAACAGTTTTACATTTTGGATGCAGTATTCTGATTGTGTTTTTACGAGTTAGAGTACAAAAATCATACTCAAAAGTTTTATGACTATAATCCCTGGTCGATTGTTTCTGGAGTATCAGCACAATCACCAGGTCATTCATAGGGAGTTTGTGTTACATAAAATACCATTTGTTTAGAACACATTTAGAATGCTAAATCTATCATGCTGCCAACCATCCAGGCATCTTTCTACAGTATTGTGGCTATCCTTTGGATACAAAATGTAACCAAAAACATTAGCAGATACATATAAACTATCCTTTAGTGTGAAAATATTACCTCATCAATAATAACATGTGTAAAATGTCCTGCTTTGATTCCTAGAGAGTACAACACACCAGCAGATACACATGTACACACAACTATCCTGTAGTGTGAAGCTCTTACCTCATCAATAATAACATGTGTAAAATGTCCTGCTTTGATTCCCAGAGAGTACAATACACCAGCAGATACACATGTACACACAACTATCCTATACTGTGAAGCTCTTACCTCATCAATAATAACATGTGTAAAATGTCCTGCTTTGATTCCCAGAGAATACAACACACCAGCAGATACACATGTACACACAACTATCCTATAGTGTGAAGCAGTTTCTAGGTCATTTCCAAACATACAGTATGGCTTGAGACATTCTGATATCATCTGAAAATATGAACATAAAAATATTTACAAGAAAAAACAAGAGTGAGCATACACTGTCAAAATAAATATACCATCAAAATTTTCTCATAAAATCTAATGTATTTATGAGTACATTCTACCTAACCAAAAACTCATTAATAGTCATGTGAGTATTTGTCACCCCTTGGCATCATCTGTTGTCCATCATCTGTTACTTTACAAAGAAGGAACACATTGAATAAAAATAGAAGAATGTGACATAGGACATGGATGCCCCTCTTTCCAGCTAAAGTAAACAGGAGCATAACTCTAGAACGCAAAAGGTGATAAAGTCTGAAATCAAACTTAACCTTTCTTTTATGGTCCCTGCCATTGTTTATCAAATCAAAATTATTTGCCAAAGGGAAATTTAAGATATTGAATATGCAGGAAGTACAGATGGTCATGGCAAAAACTTAATGCCCCCAACATCTAGCAGCAGGGGCCTATAAATACTAGAATAATGTTTCATGAACTTATTGTATATTGTCTGTGTACCTCTTGGTTTCTCTGGGCTGCATTAAGTCTGACCATATCTGTTGTCCTCACCTGTCCACTCTCATGAAGTCTCTCTGCCTAAAACATAATCATTATTACAATAAAGTTGATTTTAATGTAATTTCTGAATTTGAACTAAGACCTTACTTTTGATATATTGGTTACATATAACTTGGATATCAAACATAACTGACATCAAAAGTCATAAACATATTTTTTTTACTGTTGTGGTTTTATTGATTTTGTTTGACCCATGGGACAATAAATATCTAAAGCCAAATAATTAATAAAAAAAAATGCATAAAAGAAAATAATACAGCCAAAAGGCCAGCAAAACTGTTAAGGTACAGACCCTGGATCGTATAAGTTTACAACACGCACGAAACGCAAACGAACGAAAAACGCAAACGAAACGAACGAACGCTTCACACGAATGACACGAAAAACGCACGATATACGAAACGAACACACGATACACGAAACAAACGCACAATATACGAAACGAACGCACGATACACGAAACATGAAACAAACGAACGATACACGAAACGAACACACGATACACGAATAGTATCGTGTTATTATTTGAATGACTTTTGTGCAAATTGATGTGATTAACTTCTGTAATCTTATATTTTATAAGCAAGTTATATATATAAATGATAAATTAGTCGGTAAAGTAATAGGATAATACAATTTATATTAAATAGTTTATATTACCAATGTGTTTAATAATTATATTTAGGCCATACAAAGTTAATTTCTTGGTTCTCAGGCCCGCCCGCATGTGGAAATTCGTCGCCGCATTGCCGATTTTTTTGCAAACATAGTAAAAAAAAATGTTTAAATGCGGTAGCGCTGTCCGTACGGAAAAAACAACCGCATCCGTTTTTCTCTTATATCGTGTGGTCGGTGAAACGCTTTAAAACGCATCATGCTTAAATGAGATTTAAAGCATCGTTATGACAATGTATAAATAAAAAACGTGTTTCCGTTTGACATTTAGACAAAATGTCAATCGTTTCTGTGCAAATTCGGCACAAATGTTTACCAGTTTTACCAGGAAACATAATAGGGGGCTTCTCCAAAGCTTGTACCTTATTGGAATTGTTTACGGAGATAAAAAATGGTACGTTGGCACCAGCGGATTGGACGTTTCCATAAAAAAATTAACCACTTGTGATGTTTCTGCCACCATCGGAAGAAATAAAATTGAAATTTTCAATAAAGTAATGAAAAGATTTATACATTGCCATATTTTTCACCAAAAAAAAAAGAAGAAAAAATGCCTCCCTCATCACTTTTTACAGCAGTAAAAGGATAAAAAAAATGCTGCCCTCCCTCATCAATTTTGACAAAAAAGGGCCTGAGAACCAAGTAATTAANTAATTAGAATGAAATTACAAATGTACAATGTAAGAGTTGACATTTCACACCTGCAGTGCATGTATTTCCCAGGTGAAACTGCCAGAGGCATTTGTTTACATACATGTAGATGATTTCTTGTTTATTTGTCCTAGAGTAAATTATAGAAAAAAAACCATTTATTAAATATCTTTTCCCTTATTGTACAAAATTACTGGTACATGTAAATAAAGGAAATACATGTTTGTATATGTAAAATTTTGCTTACACTTTAATTTAAATTTTTTAGTAATAGTAAGATTGAAATTGTAGTAATTATTTGCTTCGTGTATCGTTCGTTTCGTGTATCTTTCGTTCGTATTTCGTTTTGTGTGTTCATCTAATTAAACTGGCGAATGATACACAAAACGAACGAACAAACTACATGCACGAAATGCAAACGAACGGAAAACGAAAAATGAACGAACGATACACGCAAACGAATCGAACGAAAAATGCAAACGATACGAAATATATGTTAAGTTAAACGATCCAGGGTCTGTAGAGGATGTAATATAGTACATTTTGTATAAACATATTTTATTTGAATAATTATCAAAAATGATCAGACAAAAGTTAAGCAACTTTAATACATTAAAGAAATAGGTAAAAGACATGTATTACTAAATATAGCACTAACAAGGAATTAATGATTTAATCACAAACAAAATGGAAGAAAAAAATTAAGTAAGATTCAAATGATGTACATGGTCATTCAATTCAAAACTAGTATACAATCACGTTTTTTCCCCAACCTGGACTGGTCAGCGAATATTTCTTTCCATCTAGTCAATTTCAGGTCAATACATAAGTTGTCATGCAAATGTTTGTGTAAAAATTGTCAAGGTAGCATCTTCTTTACATTGTATAAAAAAAAAAAAATTGTACCTCCATGTGAATTTATAGCAGATTGATGAGAATTGGTAGTTGTCAAGAACTATTCTCTGACCAGAAGTCACAGTTAGTGATGCTTTCCTTGGTTTTTAATGTACTAATTATTATCTTAATTAGTCTGCAATATTATATTTAAAAATTTCATCTAAACTTTACTGTAATGGAGATTTAGGAGTAAAGAAATAAAGAAAAAAAACTTCTACAGCAGTTAAACACAAACTTCATTTGATAGTTTTTTTTACTTTACAGAATTATACAACTAATGATGTATTTTCTTTGAACTCACTATAAGGTCAGCTGCACTATTAGAGGGTGTACATGCCAAGACTCGACTGAATGGTATTTGCCGTAAAATCTGTAAGATACTCTCAACAACTGTAACGGTTTTACCTGTTCCTGAAAAAAAACAATTTTAAGCAAATTACAGTGAAATCTGTGTAAACCGAACACCTATGGGACTGTATAGTTCGTTCGGTTTAGACAGGTATTCGGTTCTAACAGGTTTGACAGAAAATGTAAACTTGACCGGAAATATGTCTGATCACGAAGACCAGAAAGACCTAGGACTGAATAGCGATACGGAAGAGATATGTATCTGTGGCTCAATAAGATGAAGATATTTAAAAAAGAAAATATTGTACAAAATGTATTTACCGTATGAGTGGTTTTTTCGCGGGAGCTAAATTTCGTGATTTTCTTCCAAATTGGTGGATTTTTTTTAGCGGTATTTATAATTTTCACGATCCCGAGTTTTAACCAAAATCAAATTTTAGCGGATTGACCGTTATATTAGAATTACATTATCTGAATTGGCTGACCAACAATTCAAAATAGGAAATGGTTTAAAATAATTGAGCATCGTAATTTCTTATGGTTATAAATGCATGGGATTTTGTCCAGATTCTTATGTTTTGCATCATGATTATACGAAAATGTTTACTATTGTCAAATATTTTCGTATTTCTTTACTTGTTAGGGCACTATTCCACAAAATCATTAAATGCATAACCCTATACTTTTTAATTATTTAGAGAATTAAAACTCTCTAGTGCAGTTGTGTTTTGAACCAGTAAATGTAGTTGATACGAAAACAAATCTAAAAATAAAAGTGTGACTATATCTAACCGTGCGTAAAATAATCAATAATGTTCTCGATAAGACTTACTTATATGAAGATAGTGTGTGTATACTTTTTATACAGGGTGTTTAACTTTTATGTACATATGTAAATAGGTAGAGGCAGGGGTTCGCACTTTTATACTTTTAAGTGTGCACATAGAGACGTTTTAGATTTTATTCATATATAGAACATTTTATGAAGTGATCCGAATTATTTTTTTTTTAAGTAAGACTATAACTTTTATGCGCATATACTATTAACTCATTCCACTGGATGAGGTGTTCCATGATTGGAAGGATATACGAACAAAAGAAGAAGAAGACAGGTGTCAAAATTATTTAATGTATAATCAGACTGCCAGGCTGTGTTTACACAAGCTTTTACTGATTGAAATAAAAAGAAAAGAAGTAATTAAATGTACATTTTATTTGTCAATTGTAATGTCAAGTTTGGAAGTTTGATTACGAGTTCCCAGCTGTGAAGTTATTATCCGATTAACAATAAATTATCTCAGGTATGATTGTGTGGCTTGGATGCTATTTCATCATTTAAATAATAAGGCATTGTTTGTTGTTCATTTGTGATTAGAGGGTGTTTAGATTAATCAGATGTGTTTGAAATAGTAATACACATTCAGTTACGGGACTACAAAAAGAATGTTCGGATTAATCAGGTGTATTTGTAATATATATTAATTTACGGGACTTCAAAATGTGTTCGGAGTTCGGTAAAGACAGGGTTTGGTTCATTCAGGTTAAATAAGCATTAATTGGAGGGGGATTTCTTCGGGACTTGGAAATTTGTTCGGTTTCCACAGAAATTCGGTTTTGTCAGGTTTCACTGTAGTAAATTCTCTTCTATGTTTCCCAGTTTCCCGGTTGTTGACTGATTTTGTCTGTTTATTGATTTATGAGATTTGAATTTCCCTTTGGAAGATTGCTCGGTGTTCTGTAATTTTGTTATTACCCTTATGAAGAGAGCAAAGCAATTCTCTATAAATTGCTATCACATATCACATAAATCACAGTTAACAAAGCCAGTTCTGACTTATTATCTAATTGAAATTATTTGAACAACAATACAAATAACTTTCGATTTTTTTTCATAGGAAAATAGTTAAAATCAGTTACCGGTAAATAACTGAAAAAAATCATCCCTGATGTCATTGTTGGGATTAGAATCCAAACATTTCAAATTTATAAGAGTTTCAATATCAACTGTAAATATATTACAAAAATTGGTCAATGGAAACTGAAATTTGATCATAGAAACCAATTGACCACAACAGATAATCACTATACTATTACAGGAATGCACAATTTTGTAGTTTTTAACAAAAATATTAAAAATTATTTCACTTTGACCTTTACCTGGAGGACCAAACAATATATATGGTATAGGTCTACACTGTCCTTCTAATATCCTATTGACCGCTGCCCTCTGCCTGGGGTTTAGAGACTTATTATAATACTGCATTCTTTTTTGTTGTCCAGGTTTCTGCTTTGAATTCATAGGCAACACTGAAGCACTCTGAGATAAGGATCTTGTCAGTGATAATTTTGGCATCAAGATGGATGGAAAAAGAACTGAAATAATTGTCAATCAATAAGTCCAATTGCATCAGGTTTCAAAAGAAAAAAAAGACTTATTTTTATTAATCAGGTATATATTTAATCAATTGAAAAAGAGCTTTAACAGCAATTAAGTATACTTTGGTTATATTTATGTAGTCCAAGCATCAGTGAACATGTTGTTATAGTAGATCCTCTCTTAAAAAGCCACTCCAACCAAAGGATGTCCCTCTTGTATGCACTGAGATCGTAAAATACTACTAAATTGTCCCCCTTAAGAGAGGCCACCTCTCTTATAAAATCACTTTTTCATTGCATTAAGGGTGGCCATATAAGAGGGAAGCTACGGTACTATTTATCATTTATCCACCTGTGACCGTAAATAGGTCAGTTAAGACCTTTCCTTATTATTCTCATTCAAATTGGTATTTATATCAAAGATAAATGCCATGTTTACTTGGGCACTTAAGCCAAATAAAATGCCAAAACATCATTTAATTCATGAAGAAATGTCGGATAGCTGACTTTTTTTGTTTGCATATGTTTTGTAATGGCGCCCAAGTCACATTACCTGAAATCGGTCAACCATAAAATAGTCACGTGGAACACAAATAGGCCTAGGAGACTGTATTTTACAATATTTTTTAATTTGCTCTTTCTATATTTCCCCATTTTTTCATTAAATTGTATTTGCCATCACTTGTTTTCAACAGATAATATCTCTGTTTTCACGTACAATTTTATCCATGTCCAATTCCGTGTAATTTATATATTAAATCATATTCATTACCCACAAATTCCCACTAAAAATTGGAAAATTGTCTAAGGAATTACTTAATTTCAAAACGAAAACAATGCCATTTCCGTTGCCTAATGAAGTTGTAAATATAGGTCAAGATGCACAGTGGAATGTAAGCAAACACAGGATATGCAAATTATTCATTACGGACTGTGTTTTTCCGGAAATATTTGACTTTGATTATTAAGTAAAAATGGTAGTAGTAAAATGACCCCATTTTGGCACCAAAACCTATAGATATTTTTTCTTATCTGTATAAATCTCATTGTTGTCTTGATCAAAGTGAAAGTAAATCGATTATCTATTTCTGGACGCAGTTTGCAGGATAAATGACGTCATTGACATCTGAGCTCACGTGACAGTGCATTCCAAAATGGTGACCGATTTCAGGTGTTGACCGATTTTAACGGACGAGAGGATATTACATATTGAAAGATCTGCAAAGTAAAGTTTGTAAGCACAATATACAACTGTTTACCATTTTCTCCCAACTGCACTGCAAATTCTGCTGACTGATGACATCTTCTGACAGGTGCTCTGAAAATAATATCGATTGTGTACATGAGAAAATGCTAAATACTAGAAATAGATTATTAATGATTGATTGATTGATTTTTGGTGTTTAACGCCATTTTCAACAATATTTCAGCTATATCATGGCGACCAGTTTTAGTGGCGGAGGAAGCCGGAGTACCCGGAGAGAACCACCGACCATGGGCAAGCAACTGTTAAACTTTATCACTTGCGGTTGCGAGTCGAGTGTACCCTTTTTTGTAATTTACAAAGCCGGGCGCGAACCCACGCCGTATTGGTGATAGGCTTGTATGAGTTGTTAGATCCAGCGACCTAACTCGTTGAGCCACCTGGGCCCCTGATTATTAATGAATTATGTGTCACCTGACCTATTATCGCCTAACATGTAAAAAAAAAAAAAAAAAAAAAAAAAAATGAATAAAGATGTCAGCCTTACAGAAGATACTACTTCCAACACCAAGCCAATATTCATAAGCTTAACAATCAGTATTAAGTAATTTTTGTTTAAATATAGATTCTCCTTCAGTTGCCTGTGGGTTACGATATTTCTCCACTCAAGTGAGTTAAATTTAAAATTTTAACCACAAGCCGTCAGGCGAGTGGTTAAATTTTTTAATTTAACTCTTGAGAGTGGAGAAATATCATAACCCACATGGGCAACTGAAGGAGAATTTGTTTCTCCCATTATTTAACACGAACTTTATTTCAAAATTTGAAATTAATGTCTTTGAAATTAATGCGGGGAAAAGCACGAGATATTTTAATCCTCTAGAGGATTACAGATTTTTCCACCATTGGTTCAGTGGGGTTAAAACGCCATAATAATGGGAGAAAGCCAAAGAAGCAATTTTCCAGCTATATCATGGTGAGAACAAGTTACTTATTGATGAAATGATGATGATGTCTGTCTTGCATTTTATAGCATTGGTATACTGAAACAACAGTCTACACAGAAATATCACTTCAGTCTGACACATTATACTGACTCAGAGAGCCCAGTCTTTGTTATTACTCCTTAACACTGTATGCTAAGCAGAGATGTAACAAATACCAAATTCATAGTTTTTGGTTTGACCTGACCAGGAATTGACCCCATGATCTATGCATTACACTACTATATTGGTTTTTAGAAAAAAATGTTTATATTTCAATAATTATTATGTTTGCTACCAAGACAATGCTTTATGCAGATACATTTTTGTATTACAAAAAAACTTGAATTTTTTCTTTTCTATTCTCCTTTACTTAAGAATTGTGTTCTTCAAAATGATATCTCACTTTTACATTCCAATCTACCAGTTTTCTTTGTAACATTTTAAATTAATCTACAATCTTTATATTTAGCTCAATTCAGGTTCTTTGTGGAAAAAAAGCAAATGCACAGATTTTGTGTCCCTACAAATAAATATATTTTTTGGCAAATAATATAAAAAATGTATTATAAAGTGTAATAAAAGAGATATGTCTTGTATATAACCTTCTAATGTCTTTACTGGTTAATTTACCTCAGCAAATATATAAAATAATCCGTGTTCTATTCAGCTGTTAATTTGGTCATCACAAGCTTTTTTTCACTATCTTTGTATTGATTTACAGAAAACAATAACATACTGTAGAAATTATGTGTCGTGCTTTGATATTTAGATTAAATATATGTTTTTGTACCGCAATGTCCCTATAATGTAATCGGAAACCCTGCAGTAATCATGGTTTATAGCAAAATAAAGTAATATTTTTTTAAGACGTTGACCTTAAAATATTAAAAATTATCATTGTGGTGCACGAATCATAGAATCGAGGTACAAGTCAATTATATCTAATCAGGTATCCACTCCCTGGGGGTATATAGCCCATCACACATCCACTCCCTGGGGGTATATACCCCCATCAGGCATCAACTCTCTGGGGTATCATTACTATGTGATATACAGATAATAATTATATTTGTTAAGAACAAGAAAAACATATATAAAAAGACTGGAAAATAACATTGCTTTAAAAAACCTGAAACTGTTTTTCTCCCATTATTACGTCATTTTAACCCCGCTGAACCAGTGGTGGAAAAATCTGTAATCCTCTAGAGGATTAAAATGTCTCGTGCCTTTCCCCGCATTTGACTCGTTTGACGACTTTTGAAATAAAGTTTGTGTTAAATAATGGGAGAAACAAATTCTCCTTTGGTTGCCCATGTGGGTTACGATATTTCTCCACTCTCGAGAGTTAAAATTTTAAATTTAACTCTCTTGAGTGGAGAAATATCGTAACTCACAGGCAACTGAGGGAGAATCTGTATTTATAATTCCATACTTGTAAAAATAACCCTTGTCCTATTTTACAGAATGGTGCAATACCTGTTGAATGTAAACATAACATATTTTACAGTTTGGTGTCATACCTGTTGAATGTAAACATAACATATTTTACAGTTTGGTATCATACCTGTTGAATGTAAACATAACGTTGTAATCTTTTCCTGTGTAATACTCCTGGAATGTCTTATTGAATTTCATCAGTACTTCATCCTTTAACATCTGAAAAATAACATTATATTTTAACATGAGGCTTTTCAAACATAAATAATTTTACACAAGGTAATATTTCCAACAAGTTACGGCCTGTGCAAGAAGTATTTAGACATCACAATGTAATGGTCCATTCTAATGTAGTTGTTTATGTAACACCTTTTCATATTGGATGCTATCACATAGTTGCCAGCATCAATTACACGACTGATTGATGCCATCAGAAAAAGCAAATGCAATTCTTATTCATCAGAAAATATAATATGAGTAGGCATGGCCTATAGAGAGGACGTTAATATTTGAAATTAAGTGATACTAAAAATACCTTTATATACCTAATATGTTTATCATTAAACACTGTCATGTGGAATCTAGAGTACCCTTTACACTGTGTTAGTTATTATTTAATATGGGAGCGAAGTTCCCAGGAGCGGAGAGCGCTAGGCAAACAGGGGTTAGGGTCCACTACGAAGTTATGTGAGCGCCAATGGTGCGAGAGTTCGTACTAAAACTGTTCATGCCATGGGTGAGAGTCTCTTCTTAACAGTTAATTCTATACTATCAAAGAGGAAGGTCGTTAGGCAAAGAGGAAGGTCGATTGACGTCACCCAGCTTGCTTATGACGTCACTGAGAAGTTTGAAAATACCATATATCGATAGATAAATGAAAAAGCTCAAAGTTACGAAAAAGGTACGAAATGGGTATGAAAGTTATGAAACCATTTGGGTACGAAGTTATGAGATAGTAACGCCACCTAGCGGGATACAATATAAACACATCCAGGATTAAATGGCGCCCCAACATCCTTAAGTATCGTGATTAATATAGACGCGAGACCGACGCGAGAAATAGAACATCAGTATGTAGTCTACCTGGGGGGTCTACCGGGGTGGTCTACAGTAATGAGGACTAAATGTCCTCTATTAGAATGGAGATAACTGTCATGCATTTAAAGATTTGCTGACATAAATTGTGCTTTGATGGTCACAAATATCTGTTTAATGTCTCTGCTAACTCATAGTCAGTAAACTCATTTTGCAACCATCAAATCAACAACTGATGTCGGCAAATCTTCAAATATAATACCATTATCTCCTAAATGAAGACATCTCAGGAATTCATGATCTATTGATATGTTTATGATGGTTAAGTAAATTTTAACAGATACAATACTGTTACCATAATAAAATATCTTATAAATCATGTGATTTTATTCTGTTTTGTTTAATTGTTTTTATATTCTGATTGTGCTTTTATAACATTCCTTCTTATACTTCCTACACAGTATTTGTTCAATGCAAGCATTATTTTGTCCCAAAAATATACGACATTCTGCATAAGCTGGAAACATGAAACTCACAAACTGTTCAGTGGGACTCGGGAAATGTAGAAAAAGAAAGCAGGATTGCGAGATTTGAGACCCCCAATGAGACCCCTGTAATCATAAAGTGAATTGAGTATTATGATGTGAACAACTCCTGATGATAAAAATGCAGTAAGATGACATCATGTCCTCTGTACAAGTAGACCATCCTTCACTTCGCAGACAACACAAAGAAATTCATCGGAAATAGTCAATGTTACAGGCATAGCTTTTATACTAAATAGAATAAAAAATACCTCATGTACACAGCCTTCATAACAAGGTCCATCTGGATCTGAAGGGTCTGTTAATATAACTTTGTCACCAATGAGGACTGAGGGTCTTCCCTCTGCTAGACCTGGTACCTTTAATCCCAAATATTCTCCTATTCTTCTCATACACACCTGTCAATAACATGTTTATTTTAAATTGAATAAATCAGGTCAACTACACATTTTTTTTCTGCATTAAAATTAAATATTTATATTTATTTGTTAAATATTAAATTTTTATAAATTAAAAATATCATTTTAATAACATTTCTGTTATCAACACAAACTGACGACAGGGTACATTTATGGTTTATCTCGATTCTCAATGTGATGCAATGCTAAAAATGAAGTCATACATCAATTGTTACTGATTATCCTTCCATATGTATATCATTTGTTAGACAGGTGCCTGGTTTATACAGGTTAAATTAACAGATTTCCTCCATTGGGACTTTATTAAAAGTTTGGTTTATACAGGATTTCTATTTATTCAGAGTTTAGTTTAATCATGTTTATATATACTTACCCTGTCCATATCAAATTCTCTTATATCTATTTCTTGTTGAATTTCTTCAAGATAAATCAAAACATCAAATTTCCTTGTATAATTTCCAAATGTCAATTCCTGCAAGTAAATATTTCATGATACATGTATTGATTCTCTTTGCTCTTTTCTGATAGACTATGTTTGAGCCAAATCTATGTTGCATTGTCATTAGGACATATATATTTAGTTACATCTTAAATCAAAACACCTTAAAAGAGAAACAGTCCTTAGAATTCTGTTTTTAATCTGACAGTAACACTGCTAAAAAAACATTGCATAAATAAATAGGCACTAGATCTGCATGATGAGTGTTACTTTTTACACAGGGGTCTGAATTATATCCATTGGGTTATTGTGTAAAAATCCCTGGGCAATGGAAATAAAAACAGCAGGAATGCAAAGTGAGACTGCGGCAAAATAGACTTTCTTACATATAACCTTACACAAACAATGATTGAAACAGTACAGAGGAAATTTTTTTCATTATGTGATAAAGTTTGTCAGTGACTTGCGACAAGTCGGTGGTTTTCTCCAAGTACTCCAGTTTCCTCCATCAATAAAACTTACCGTCACAATATAACTGAAATATTGTTAAAAGTGGCATTAAACACCATAAATCAAACCTAAACCATCAATATAATGTATTATTATACCTCATATATTAATTACCATAAATAGATTAATTTGATTGGACAATGGGTAAAAATCAGAACACGTGATCACATAGGACAAAAATCATATTCCGTGAAATAAATATCATATTCCACCACTTTGGAAGCCTCGATGGTTTTCCCGCCAGAGTTATCATTCTTTGACAGGAAAACGTCAGAGGCACTCGGAATGCATCCTTTGCAGGCACCCGTTACAATGTGGTTTTAAACTATCTGAGACAACATTCCAATGGACTTAGAATATGCTTGCCAGCAGTATTTTACATATTTATGTGTTTTCTTGGTTTCATTCGGTATAATAAAACATTTATAGCATGCAAGTACAGGAAATATGAAAATTTATTCACCCACGAGTATCATATTTCCCTCGGGGAATATGATACTCTTGGGTGAATAAATTTTCATATTTCCCTCATCAGCATGCAATAAATGTATAATATGCTACATATGACAAAAGATACAAATTACACAATAAATATATGCTACCTCTGTCAGTACTGGATACAGGTCTTCAATGTCATCATTCTCCATAACACATTCCCTTAATAATGTAGGAACAGGGTACTGCTTTAACTTGTTTGGTAAATATTTCCTTTTACCAGACTTACTGTAAAACAAATCTTATCATGATATGATTGTCAGTAAACAAGATTACAAAACACAATATCGTAGAAAAAAATGACCACTTCCCCAAAAATTTTATCATAATCAATGCAGTCATTTCTTATGCAGCACATTATTTTAAATGGTATAATATATCATGATTTAGCAAGAAACATGTATAATAAAATATTAAAAATAAGTTTTTTTGTTTTTTTTGTTTATGGAATTTAACACCATTTCTAACAATATTTCAGCTATATTGTGGCGGGTTTTATTGGTGAAGAAAACCACTGACCTGTTGCAAGTACATGTAACTGATAAACTTTCTTTTGGCCATTGTATTATCTGTCCTTTGATTTATAGCTTTTGATTACCCCCTTTACTATCTTCAAACTTTTTTTTTTTTAATTTCTTTTTTCACAAAAATGTATTTCTCCTTTCTACCCAAACCACAAACAAATATGAATTGCATAAAAAAGCAAGAATATACATGTAGTGTTACAGTTTGATCTCATCATAAAAACACTTGATCTATATCAATAGAAAGCTTCACTTCTACTGCCAACATAAATAAGTACCCCCCAGTACCAGTATACCAGTTACTGTTTGGTTTTTCTCCTGATATCCTCCAATCTTCAGCAGATTTTGATATTGTAGATTTATATCTTAATAAAGCTTAACTTCTACTGCCAACATAAACAAGGGCAACGCAAAGCGTGGTGTATCCCCTCGCCTAAAAATTTGACCTGGTGACCTTGACAATCAATAGGGTTCCAGATTCTCTTAAGGACTAAGTATGTACAAAGTTTGGTCAAAATCCATTGAAAGATGATGATTCTAGAGTGTTCACAAGGATGTTACAGGGTAAAAATTAGACCCTTGACCTTTGACCTATGACCTTGAAAATCAATAGGTTTCCAGACTCTCCTAAGGACTAAGTATGTACCAAGTTTGGTCAAAATCCATTGAAGGATGTTGATTCTAGAGTGTTCACAAGGATGTTATGCGGTTAAAAATTTGACCCGGTGACCTTGACCTTTGACATATGACCTTGAAAATCAATAGGGTTCCAGACTCTCCTAATGACTAAGGATGTACCAAGTTTGGTAAAAATCCATTGAAGGATGCTGATTCTAAAGTGTTCACAAGGATGTTATACGGTAAAAAAGTTGACCTGGTGACCTTGACCATTGACCTATGACCTAGAAAATCAACAGGGTTCCAGATTTTCTTAAGGACTAAGTATGTACCAAGTTTGGTGAAAATCGATTGAAAGATATTGATTCTAGAGTGTTCACAAGGATGTTACAGGGTAAAAATTAGACCCCGTGACCTTGACCTTTGACCTATGACCTTGAAAATCAATAGGGTTCCAGATTCTCTTAAGGACTAAGTACCGTAAAATTCGGAAAATAAGCCGCGACTTTTATTTTGTGAAAGTCAGCCCGCGGCTTATACTGTGGTGCGGCTAATATATGTATTTTTTCAAAATTTCAGGCGTCAACAGAAAAAAAAATTGGACATGAAACACCCAGCGTGATAGATTGGACCGACCTGTTTTCATTCTTGTACTTGTTTTTGTCTATTTTATGATCATAATAAAGAATGTTAAATAAAGTATATGTATTGTTGTGTTTGATTCCTTTTTCATGTTTATTTAGATGCATTTCGATGTTATCCAAGTGTTTTCTTCATCAATCGATCGGCACAATTTCTAAGTCAAACAAGTGGAGATAATTATCGTATTGACTGGTGCTCCATGAAGGGAAATTATTGTAGCATTGCAAAAATAATGAAGCCATTATGAGCTGATTATTAAATATTTGCATTTATTTTTTGATCAGTTAAGATAATCTAAATTATATATTATTTAAAATAATAAGCTCATAAAGTCTTAATTATTTTAAATGCAGTACCATACCACTTGAAATAAAACGAAAGTAGAATTCATCTTTAATAAGCCATACATCTTTTCAACATAATTATAATAACAGCAATAACAAATAGCCACTATTACAATGTCAATGTTAAAAAGCACTGGTGCTATCATGTTTCATTGACAACCTCTAAAACAACTCTTTAATAATTCAATTTTACAATTCTAACTTTTATTTCCTGTAAGTGCCCCATAAGAAAATCTATTTGGACACTAATTTGAATATTCATGAATGACCTACATTTGTAGTTTCAGAACATCCATTGAAGGATGTTGATTGTAGAGTTTTCACAAGGAAGTTACAGACGGACGGACGGTAGCGTTACTATATCCCTTCGCAACTTCGTTGGCGAGGGGATAACAAGTATCAATACCTGTTACTGTTTGGTCTTTCTCCCGATTTCCTCCAACCTTCAGCAGATTTTGATGTAGTTTTATATCTATGTAAAGCTTAACTTCTACTGCCAACATAAATAAATACCAGTACTTGTTACTGTTTGGTCTTTCTCCCGATTTCCTCCAACCTTCAGCAGATTTTGATGTAGTTTTATATCTATGTAAAGCTTAACTTCTACTGCCAACATAAATAAATACCAGTACCTGTTACTGTTTGGTCTTTCTCCCGATATCCTCCAACCTTCGGCAGATTTTGATGTAGTTTTATATCTATGTAAAGCTTCACTTCTACTGCCACCAGCATAGGCATTATCAAAATTAACCATGCTTAAGTAAGGATCAACTACCTCTGCTGTTAAGTACCGCCCAATCTTGAAACCATCAAACACCAGTAACAGAAGTTGTTTCTCTGGTCCATGAGATCTACAATATATTTAATACATTTACATGTTAATTGCTAAATATAGACATACCGTCATTAGGGTTGCATAATGCGCTACCCTCTTGGCCTTGAAAATCTGCGAGAAAAATGTGGTTTCCTGGTATGAAAAAAAAAAGAGTGAAACATATTGTTCTTGCTTCTAATGCACACCCCTCCTGCAAAATAATGAATCTATGTAAGATATAGCGTATTATACATAGGTAATTACGGTATACAGTAAAGTTTACCCTTTCATCCTGCAATCAGCCAACTAAAATTAAACAGGAAATATGGGTTAGGACATTACCTATATAAACCTATAAAACAATATCAACAAATAAAAGGGTTAAATGAAAACAATAAAATAATATTAGAAATTCTAAAAATAGTAGGAAAATAACACATGTCTATTTTTTACTATACGAACTGAAGACATTAAAATTACATTTCTGGGGACATTTGTTTCTTTTCTATTTATTAATATGTTTTAGTGCTTATTTGTAAAAAAATTTCTAGTCAAACCTGTATTAAAGGTCACCTTTGGGACACAGAAAAGGTAGTCTTATAAGACAGGTGTTTACTTAAAAGATGTTCAATTCTAATGAAATTTTCTATGACAGGACAAAAAAGGTGACTTTTTAATACAGGTGATGGCATGGACAGTTTTTAATACTATGTTTGTTGTATTACATGTATTTTATATTTTTTTGTATTTAAAAATAATATAATAATAATTATATAGTGTCACATATTGATTGTATTAAAATTACCACCACAAACAGCACTATCTACATATACAAACAATCAACATCCAGTTGTAAACTAACTTATGATACACTATGTCCATATTTACAACATTATAATATTCTTTAAAAAGTCTATTTGCATTCTAAAATTACAAAACCATTTGTGGTATTAAAATTTATTAAAATAAATATTAATTATATTTAAAAGAATAAATCCTTATAGGTAACAAACAAATAAAAATAATTTCAGGCAAACAATATTTGGGGCATAAAATATCTGGGTAAAAATTTACATAAATTTAGTCGATTCAAAAGCTCACTAGAGCTTATGTTATGTGTTTATAGATATTCGACTTTAAATAAAACTTATTTGATTTGATTTGAAATTGTATATGATCATTTTGCTTGTTCCCTTGTATTTTACTAATTAGCATACCTCTAATAATTTTTTGGATAACTCAGGATTTGAAAAATGAAATGGTTTAATAATAAACAAAAATTTTCTTTTAATGTCACTTTTTAATTAACATTTAAAGTACATAATTATGGAAGAGAACCCAAGCCTAAAAAATAAAATGATGAAACCCCAAGCCCTGATAATCAAATTTGTGGAGAACCCAAGCCCAAACACAAGCCATTGTCTCAATCTAACAGAAAGTTAAAAATGAGACATTTTACATTCATTGTGGTCATTAGATCTATATATTATGAGGTAAATATACATATTTATAAATGGTTTTGTTTTTAAAAATTAGAACATACTCATTTTAAACTTGCAAGAGAAATCACTGTAATATAAGGTAAATAATGGACAGGTGTGGATCAACATTAGCCTTGCTGGACTTGGAACAAGTAGAATCTGATGGTAAAATTATTTCACTATTTTTCATTTTATTATTTTTTTGGTATTCTTTGTATAGCAATTTATTGTTATTTACTAAAAAAAAAAAAAAATGAACGGGTCTCTGAATCTATCAGATACATGTATGGTAGAGGGAATTATTTCTTCCTCACCCTCCATGCTTATTATCAGTCAGGTTTGCAAGTCAGAAACCAAAATGTTATGCTATAAGTTAACATTATGTGATCAATTCTGTTAGTGACTTATGACAGTCCAATGTTTTTATCTTGGTATTCCATGATATAGCTGAAATACTGCTGAAGTTGGCAATATACATCAATCAACTACATGTATGTTGGTATTCCACCAATAAATTTTATGAAAACGATATAAATCAATTACAGTTGAAAGTGGTCATAGACAGCTATAAATAAAAAATATGATAATTTTTTCAAATACATTTACTAAAAACAGATTGTTACATTTTTTAAACAAATAATAATTGATGCATTTTGTTTAAAAAAAAAAAAAAAAAAATCTCGTTTATTTCGAACCAAACCGTAACACATAGATTTTAGATTTTAACCATACAAACAGAGACTCTTAGATTTTAAACAGTGATGCGTCTTCTTAAATTTTTCCAGACAATACGTGCAACATGCATAATTTATACGTAATATTGTGTCAATCGTTGTGGATTGCTTTAACTTCATTTGATAAACTTTTATATCCCGTGTGAACAAGCCTGATTTTTAGTGTACATAAATTCTATTCATGGATACGGTGGTGATGGGATTTTCACTTACACAGCACTGTACAGTGCACTGCCACCCAACACACGTTCAACATACGACATAGTATGGCTCTCCTTTGAAGGGGGTAAAGATACAGAGGTAGGTAGGTTTAATGAAATTGGTTCTCAACTAATATAAAATATAAAAAGAATGTAATTTTTGCTAAACTTATTTATGAAGATTAAGAAAAAAAAGATAAAGGTCTATTTTCTATTAAATTGTTTATTCAGATTTTTTGTTTTTAAATAAAGTTAATATTATGTTCTAAAGTTGGAATTAAACACCATTCAATCTATATGTTCTAATAGAAATGTACATATTTTCAGGTTGTCTTTTTTTCCCAAGAATTTTGTTATACAACGAAAGCATTTTAATGTTTTTTTAACTTCAGAGTATACATGGGAAATGTCATTTTACTGATGTTTGAATTTCTAAAAATAAATTACACTTATACTTTAAAAAAGAACCAGGTTATTGCAATGCATTTCAAAATAAATAAATAATATACTCCAACTTTTTTAAAGTACAAATATGTACAAATAAAAAAGGTTTTCTTGTATGGGGAGATAACTCTGTCAAATTGCATTTAATGGATGATTTGATTTTTGGTGTTTAGCACCACTTTCAGCAATATTTCAGCTATATCATGGCGACCAGTTTTAGAGGTGGAAGAAGCCGGAGTACCCGCAGAGAACCACTGACCATGGGCAAGTAACTGGTAAACTTTATTACTTGCGGCTGCGAGTGGAGTGCACCTTTTCTTGTAATTTACAAAGCCGGGTGCGAACCCACACCGTATTGGTGATAGGCTTGTATGAGTTGTTAGGTAATCCAACTATCTAACTCATTGAGCCACTCGGGCCCGCATTTAATGGACATCACATGTACAGTTATATATATCATCCATGTTTACATATTATGAACTGAAAATACCTCCAAAATTATATTATATGGTCAATAGAATCAATAAATGGATATTTTTTACCCAATATTTCCCATATATATAAAAAAAAAAAACCAAAAAAAAACCACTGAATTTGATATCTGAATTCAAAAATTCAAAATTCTGTTTAAATATAATATGTACAGTAAAAAGATTATGGTACTTTATTGCAGCATTTAAGAAAATGCTATAGCATCAATAACATACAAAATAAGTAAGCGACAATATATGAATGAAACAGAAAGCAAATAAATGTATATAATGAACGATAAATTATGTAATCAGTTGTAACCGTTACTTCTAATTTCCATGAAGTAAATTACAAAGTTAAGATAACAAAGGTTTGAACTAATTACCAGTGGGTGAAACTAATTACCAGTGGGTGAAACTAAATTTTGTGGTATCACAGACCAATCTCTATTTTACATAGATCTCAATGTACATTATCTACAAATTTTGATAATTTCACATAGACTGGTTTGATTTTACATAGATATTGTCTATAGGTCTACTGGTAATTTCGCACACTGATTACTAGTGCCAGGATAAGCAGTGATAGGGATTAGAGGGGGCCATGTGCCATTTATCACATTCCATCTGAAAATGTCCCATTGAAATCAGACATATTTACAAAGAATGTTAAAGAATGGCCCATTGAAATTCTGAATGTCAATAGAAAATGTCCCATTATTAAAATTTTAATCCTAATCACTGGATAAGCGATACAAATTTTGACATATTAGATGAAGTTAGATGTGCATCAATACAGAATTACCAAAATAGCATATGTAAACATCAACAATCTGTATGTGTGAAAAACCAGTGTTATATGACAGTTTAGTATTCTGTAAACCAGTGTTATATGAGAGCTTAGTATATTTACTTCACACATCTCCAACGTACACACACATGTGTGAATAAACAAGTCATGGTACTAACATGTGATTTTAAAACAAAGACAAATAAGATCATGTTAAATTGTTTGTCTATGATGTGTTAACTGGTAATTTATTGAAGAGGTCCAAACCTTGTTTATTTTTCAAAAACAAAAATATTATCCAATATTTAACATCTAAAAATAAATGAGGATTAGGATTATAGCGTACAATACCATTCTCAACAATATTTTATTAATATCATTGTAGTGATCAGTTTTATTGCTGGAGGGAACCGAAGTATCTGGAGAAAAAAACTAATTAAGCTACTGACATACTTTATCACCAGTCTAATTAAAATTATATTTTGAATTATCCCCCCTCCTTTTCTGATATGTCACACATTGATGTCAGAAAAAGGGGGGGGTGGAGAAATTCAAGATCTACCCGGTAATTGTAATTAGATTGACTTTATCACATTAGTCGTATCAAGCATACCCTGTCATATGCAGGAAAAAAACAAATGTATTTGTGATAGACATTGAAATATATCATAGTTATAATAAAATCGTAGCAGACGTCATTTTTTTTTTTTATTGTAACCAAACTTCAATATAACCAGACCTGATATATACTCAAGGGTGGATTAGGGCTAGGACTATGGTGTTTAACACCATTTTCAACAATATTTCAGTTATATCGTGACGGTCGGTTTTATTGGTGGAGGAAACCGGAGTACAGAGAAAACCACCAACCTGCCGCAAATCACTCACTATACTAAAGGGGGTTGATGGGGATTAATAATTCGTTCAATATAACAGATTTTAAATTATAGCCAATTACATTATAATTGGACTGATCTGTAAATAGGAATTAAAGCTGTAATTATAACTACCATAAAATTGCAAGCTTGACAACTCCTAAAAGAAATACAATGTATAGAACATCAAAATTATTAAATAATAAAAGTCTTTTAAAGATCAGACTTTTTTGTAGATTATTCATCAGGATATGAATCAACCCCAGATTTATTAGACTGTGAAACAAGGTCACCCACTAATATCCTGTCCAAGAAGGAACCATTCAAATATAAACAGAAGATGAGCTATAAGAATACACAAGCCTTAACAGAACATCTGAGAATTATCTCCTCAATTCCAGCATTGTGCGATGTCACATTTGAAGTTGGTCCAGAGAAGGTCAAAGTTCATGGGGTCAAGGTCATTCTGGGAACAAGAAGCAGGTAGAGTCAAAAAGTTAGAATTATTTTTCTAAAATCAATATATAATTGAAAGAATAGAAAGTAAAATATATCTATTCTCCAATACCAGTGACTGGTAAATTTTCAGACAAGATTGAAGAACTCACAGAAAATAAATAATTCAACCATGTTTTTGAAAAAAGAACTAATTTTTAATTATCCAAGATAGGAATTGATAAAAAAAAAAAAAAAAAGATTTAAAAAGAATGATAGCCTTTTGTTTACAACAAAAAATCTCCTAATTTCTAATGAAAAATTGATTGATTGATTGATTGATGTTTAATGCCAACTTTAGCAGTATTTCAGCTATATCATGGCGTGAACAAATTTCATATATTAGACACCTAGTGACAAATTGAACATTCTAATATCACTGACATTTGATCTAAAAACGTGAGTGCCTTGCTTGTATATTTTAGCATTCAACGGTGATAATAAATCATTTTTAACCATTTCTGTACTACTGTGGATATGTGATCACATCTCTTACAGATGTATATTCAATGTAATATTCTGGTAACTAGTGCCTTCATAATTCAAGGCATTACAACATTGTTTATATTACAGAGTTTTCTATAACCTTATACTAAAGAAACAGAAAGAAGCAGAATTCCAAGCAAAATCAGATAAGAAAGACAGAAAAAAGAAGAGAAGTCAGGTGGATAAAGTAACCATCACTGTCATGAAATACCAGCCAGCAGATTTCAGCAGAATAGTAGAATTTATACATTGTGGTTCTGTTGAAATCAACACCTTTAGTGTTGCTGGTAAACTTTAGTTTCTATATACTGTATATAAAGGACACTCAAGGGAATCTGAAAATGTGGCCTTTATGAGTAGTTGCCATTTATATACAGGTTAAAGTTATATGCACTATCCATTAATGGGAAAAATGAGACTGCCCTTTATAGACAGTGGTTTGTTATATAGAGGTGACCTTTAAGGCAGGTTTGAATGTATATTTTTATGCTATTGTTATTTTGTTGTTTTATTGGTAACCTTTTAAATTCAACCACCAAAGGTTTATCCTAAGAACAAAATATACATATTTAAAATTTGTTGTGATAAAGTCGAAGGGATTGATGATTTTACTTTGAAGAAACAGAGTATTAGAGAATTAGGTGAGGATTAAGAGGTGGCCCATTTATCAGAATACTAGTTATGGCTGTAATTTCTCAAACCTCCAGAGTATCCAGAGGCTCTGCCTCTCTGGACTTCCGACAAAGGCTCGACAATAGGCTGCACCTAATGAGGACCTAAATCCCTTTGACTAGATTAAATGCCTATCCCCTAAACCAAAACCTGGATCCATGCCTGAGAATATCAATTCCAAGTTTGCGATGATGAGGTATCCCTGTGTGAATATATACTGGTATAAAGCTAAGCGATTGGTGCTGTATCCCATTAATGAAGAACATAAAATTTGTCAGTTAAAAAATCTAATTAAAAAACTGTTGGGCTTAATATTCAGACATACATTTGTATGTATATACGGTTAGGGGGTTATGGTGTTTAATGCCAATTTCAACAATATTTCAGTTATACTGTGTCGGTCAGTTTTAATGGTGAAGGAAATCGTAGTACCCAGAGAAAACCACTGACTTGCTGCAAGTCAATGACAAACTTTAACACATAATGTTGTATAGCGTACACCTCACCATGAGCGGGATTCAAATCACAACTTTAGTGGTGATAGGCACTGATTGGACAGGTACAATGTAGTTTTAAATCCAACTACTAGACAATCACAACCACAATGGCGACCGTATGTATATATAGGTAACAGGAAACAGTAGTGTAATTTGTTTATAAATTATTGATGATTTTGGAGTAAGAGTACACAATTTGCACTCAATAATGTTTTAAGTCTGTAAGGTCAGGTCTAATGATTCTAACAGCATTAATTTTTATGTTCCAATTTTATTGGTTCTTGATTTTGAAACCAAAATTACAGGAGAAACTTCTGCTGTGTAAAAATGAAGTCAGTTGTTAAGAAAAGTTGTGGTATACTATTACAAAAAATATAAAATCCACAACAGAATATTAACTACATTGTATCATGATTTATTTTGGTTTTATTCAAGGACTTTTATGTGGTGCATCACAGTTTGCACTTGATGACCTTGAAGAAGCATGCTGGGATTTTGTAGATCATTGTATTAGAAATGAAACTGCTAGCAATATATTACCATATGTCAAGAAATACATCCATTTTAAAGTAGGACAGAGGTTACTGGAAAAGGTAAAAACACAATACAATGATAGTCATTTTAACTATTTTACCCACTAAAGTTGTGAGTTCGAACTCTGTTCATGGCAAGGTAGTACTCGATACAACATTATGTGATAAATTTGGCAGTGACTTGCGATAGGTCAGCGGTTTTCTCTGGGTACTCCAGTTTCTTACACCAATAAAACTGACTGCCACGATATAATTTAAATATAGTTCAGTTGAAAGTGGTGTTAAACACCATAAACCAACTATTCAGCTATGATTTTTGTTGATCACACTATTTTCTGGCCATTTTTAATTTACAGTATATATCTTAGCTGGTAACTTGTCAAAGAAAATTAATAAATTATCTCAGTGCAATATATTACTTTATAAAAAAAAATAACCAGAAAAGATATATGTTATATGTAAAAAAAAAAAAGGAATGAAAATGAACCTGAAATGTATCTAAAAATAAAAAAATGTAAGAAATAAAGTAGTGTAAAATAATTGTTTGGTCCAACAGAATGTAATATAAGAGCAAATAATTCCAATTTGGAAACATATTGAAACCAATCAGATTTGAGATGAATTATTCAAGCGTATCAGGAATTTCCTTTCAAGTTTCCCCAAGAGTGTTAACTTGAGATTATCAAAGCATGATCGCCCATGGGCTACTGATGATGATCGAAACACTTCTCAAATAATTACATGTTTGTAAATGTAAATACAACAAGATTAACTACATGTATATTCTATATTTTTATCCTACCAGTAAACACAAAATTAATGCTTTGACCCAAAATCTGACTCAAGCTACTAAGTTTGACATAAACAGCATAATAAAGGTTTGATTAAATTTCAGTTTAGTTTCATAACATAGAATCATATCTTCATTTAATATTCTGCCATTTTTATTTACAGATATCATGTAGTATTCGTCGATCAGTGGATGTATAAAGACTGATACAATTCTATAACAACTAATGATAGTGCTATTTGTGAAACATGTTTATTAATGTAATATAATAAATGCAGATTTGCTATTTATATGTGCTATATGTAATATCATTAATCAAAAATAAATTACTTGCAAATTTTTTTTTATATTTTGTTCAAATAGTACATACAGCAAAGTTTTAAAGAAATTCTCTTTTAAAATGTAGGAGGAGTTATGCATACAAACTTTTTGATGAAATATTCAAGGTCAAAAAGGGCAATAACTCCTTTCAAAATTGGTCCAATTAGGCAATTCTCCAAATGATAAAAAGCACGACCCTTGGGTCAGGTGAGCTAAAAATGTGATAATTAAATACCCATCATGTAAAATCCAATAGCTTACCACAATCATTTACATCTGTTCTAGCTTACCTTGCATTGAAAGTTACATTTATATACACACACATGGCAGGATAAACAGTCACAGAACCTTCTGTTATATCAGCATTCCCAAACTTCATCATGGCTGGGTGTTCTCTTAGAAACTTCACACTACTAACACAGAACTGTGAATTCTCTGTAGGAATGTGGCATTTCTTGAAAACCTGAGGTGATGTTCCTTTATTCTGTATCCATAATGTCAACTTCTTTTCTTGTCCAAATTTAATTTCCTTTAGATCTGTTTGGCCAATGACATAAATACCGTTTTTGTCTTTCGTTAACTCCTCAATGAATGAGTGACGAGTTGGACTACTGGTAGATAAAAACTTGGCACTGAGACTAGAAAGAGAATTTTAATTCTGAAATGTAATTTGTGTTGCACATGTAGCCAAGTGATACAAATGTATATTATTCTGAGGGTGTTGAAGTTGACTTAATTCATTGTCATGTGTCACATAAAAACAAAATCTGTGTTTATTTATTTATGAAATGTGTAGTTACATTATAGGGTTAGGGTTATGGTGTTTAATGCCACTTTCAACAATATTTCAGCTATATTGTGGCAGTTAGTTTTTTTGGTGGAGGAAATCAAAGTATCCAGAGAAAACCACCAACCTGTCGCAAGCCACTGACAAACTCTATCACATAATGTTGTATCGAATAACCTCACCATTATATCATGTAACAGTCTAGGTCATATTTTGAGCGAACCTGAGGAAAGTTATTCCAGAAACGTGTCATGTAAACTAAATTACTAAATATTCTCTAAATATAAATTTCAATGAAATATAGGGTAAATATTTTTTTTAATATAACCATAGATCCATAATCATTTTAAATAAAACTGCATCAGGTGTGTAATGGTTAGCGTGCTCACCTCAATCAGGTCAAACCAAAGACTATAAAATTGGTATTTGTTGCTTCTCCGCTAAGCATGCAACCTTGTCTATCCACAGACTCTTGTTTCAGCACAATAAAAATCCAACTAAGCATGTTGGTCTAGTATGAAGCAGGCATCATCCTCATCTCATTGAAAACTAACTTGTTCTCACCATGAAATAGCTGAAAAATTATTGAGTTGACATTCAACAACAATCACTCACTCACTCATTTTAAATAAAATGAGTGAAACCTACAATATACAATGCTACAATATCAAATCAAATCAAATCAAATATTTTTATTGACAATAAGCCATATGCTGGCGTGTATCAATACAATCACATGACATTAAACAATACATAGAGGTACATATAATAGCAATTTGTTCAATTTAATTTGTCCATTATACATCCATAATAAAATAAACATTTACATTATACAATGTATATATGATGACATACTGCAATAACTCTTTTTAGTAATAAATACAACATTAAATTATTCTTATAGTTTATTTATCATTTATTTTGTTCAGAAGCCTTATTACGGCTTATATTAGCTTCTTGTATGTATTTACATACAAGTTTAGTGGTAGAGAGGTTTGTAGGATTAAGAATATCCTAGATCTGCACCAATTTTTAGTGTGAAAAATAATTCTTTGTAATAACCTTCTCTTAGGTGTTTGTATTTAGGACACTCTAGCATGAAGTGTGTTTCAGTTTCTATTTGATTTAGGCAATGGTGACAGAAGCGATTTTCTTTTGGTGTATTGTTATAGCGACCAGTTTCAATTTCTAGAGTGTGCACTTATCCTGATTTTTGTTAGTGAAGATCTAAACAATATAGTGTTTCAAAACTATGGCCCAACATTTGGGTCTAGAACAGAGAGGTGCTCGGATTACACAGGTTAAATTAAAAAAAAAAATTAGACACTGGGACTTTCAGGGACATTCCTTGACAAATCACTGTGATATACATATCACTTTCCTTGGTGATATGGACATAATCATTATCCTGTTAAATTTACTTATTTACTTTCCTTTCAAGTAACAAAATATAACGTTCTACATGCAGAAGATTTTGATTTTTGATTATTGGTGTTTTTAACGCCACTTTCAACAATATTTCAGCTATATCATGGCGACCAGTTTTAGTGGTGGAGGAAGCTGGAGTACCCAGAGAGAACCACCAACCATGGGCAAGCAACTGGTAAACTTTATCACAAGCGGCTGCGAGTCGAGTGCACCCTTTTTTGTAATTTACAAAGCCGGGCACGAACCCACGCCGTATTCGTGATAGGCTTGTATGAGTTGTTAGATCCAATGACCTCATTGAGCCACCCGGCCCACATGCAGAAGAAAGTATAACGATATATCAAATGCAATTAATAAAGAAATAGCTGCATCACTATGGAGAGTGCTACATCTATCACAGTGATTTATCACAGTATGTCTCTGACTGTATTGTAATTGGATGATTAATTCAATCTGGATTCATGTTTATTCAGGGTTTTGACAGATTACATTGTACTGAATATATGAATTAAACAATGAACATCAAACAATCCTATCTGTAAATTACCTGGTACTAGACACCACACTGACTGGTTTAATTGACACAGCTCTCCAGGTACATTTTCCTTGTTCACTCTCTACAGCCTTCACAGTGACCTTGTCCCATTTACGTGGTTTGTATCCGTCAACACATGCCTCTGTATAGAAAAATATTTCTCCGTCAATGTAACCATGGTCAAATTGAAATCCAGTTATCTTAGATTCTTTTTCCAAATATCGTAAAGGCTGGACATTTTCAGTTTTTGTGTCATTTTCAGTTTGATGGTAGTCTGCTTTCACATAATCTCCATTTTTTGGTATGTAATCATCAATGACATTCGACATATCAAAATAAACATAACCCTGTATAATGCCTTCATTTCCATCAAATTTGGTTACTTTACCCACAATTCCATCTTGTACAGAATCTTCTTCATGGTTGTTAACCTCCTGGTCATCCCAATCTTCTTTAATAAGTGATACTTGCTCTGTTATTAACACTCCACCATCAGTTTGGTACTTAGCAACCACATGAACTGCATCATTAACCTTTAACCTGACATTATCAATAACTGTGTCAAATGAAAAATATATATCGCCATTTATAAGACCATGATTTTCAAAAACATGTGTAACATTTCCATTAAAGTTTTTGACAGATTCCGACTCCTTTCCTGATCTATAGCCATAAGAATTGTGATTAGAATTATTTACATCGATTTCTTCTTCACCTTCCTCATCCGATTCATCTTCATGTTGGTACACAAAACTTACCAATTTTGATAAAGCAGAAAACATTCTAATGACTCACAAATCCTGAAAAAAAATTATAAACTTTTCAGGTATTTGAATAAATACAAAAAATGCTTACTTTATGAATGTGCGACAAATCCACTGGTAGTGGCTCCAAATGATAGGTCTTAGTCTCTTCCATAAATTTACAAAAGTTGGAACTCTTGTTCTTGAGTATTTTGAAATCTTATTGTTCCATGTCACATTTATACATTTATTGTTGGAGCTTTTCCTTGTTTTCAAGTGTTGTCTGGTATCTGCATAACAATTCATGGAAGATGGTATAAACAAGCAATAACTAAATAGAACATTGACTTGTACGCTGTTTCATGTTCATTCGATTAAAATTATATTGCAATACAAAGCAAAACAATTGATTGGTGAAATTGTAGTGTTACTACAAAATGTCAAAAGAGTCCATTCAATCAAACAGGTTCACAAGTCTTAATTAAACATACTACCTCTACATGCTTTGAAATCATAGAACCCAAGACGAATGATTCTTCTACTTCTACGAATTATTGACCTACATTTTGTCATAATGTCCATGTAGTTCGACAGTTTGAAGATTATGTCAAGGGAATTGCATTGTGCAAAAAGACACACACAAAAATAATTTCAATAAGAAAATAAGTTTAAATATGTACAAAACCGGGAGTGAATTTAAAGATTAGATCATTAGTGGAAAAGTGGTTTTATTAAAAAAAAAAATGTAAATGTCCTTACATTTGTACAAACTTCATGAAACTTTTCCCAATTAAACTGAAATGAAAGGAGGATGCTGGACTTGGCATGATATGACTGTATAGGAATGTTCGTCAATCTCATTAGTGATGTCATATTCTCTAATTTGCATGTCATTAAACAAATAATTGGTTGGCAGTGAAACAATAACGTAATTGACAGGAAAGTAACCAATTTTTAAACTTTTATAACTTTTTTATTTCCAAACCAATTTTGGTTCTGTTAATTGTTTTAGAGACTTAAGAAAATTCATATTTGGTCTGTCAGTTTACATTTTTTTTATTTTGATATGATAAATTCATAATTCTAATATGAAATAGTGTATATTTACTTTTCAAAACTAAACAAAACAAGATTGAATTTCCAATCTTTTTATTCTGAATATTTTCATCAACCTTCGATGTGAATAAATTATTGCTATATAATTTTCATTTCTGAAAGAATTATTAAATTATCGTAAATAACAAAATAATAATGACAATTTAAAGTTGAGCCTTCATTGAAAGACAAGCGAAATTTTTGATTTCCTGCCCACCACACAGGTAAATTTTCAAGCCTGTGACATCACGGCGAACATCCCTATTAAGTTGACAAAGGCCTTGTCAAGGGCTTCCTCCTGCACCAGATCTATTGAAATCAAATTTAACTTGAAAGCAGTCTGTGCCAAAAACCTTTTCAGCTACTATCCCGAATAGCTAATTTTGAAGTTTTCTTCTATTTGTTTATATAAATTTCAGTAAAATTTCACTAGCCCGAATAAAATTTTACTAGTCTCGGGCATAGGGCTAGTGGCTAAAGGCATAGACTGTGAAAGCTAGAATTTGGAGTCTTTTAGAACCTTTTCAATAAAATGAATAAATAAACCATTTTCTGAATGACTCAGGTAACTCATAAAGATACGTTTTTTGCCAAAGCAAATGCAGTAAACTTGGTCTTGGTCTTGAATGAAAAATTTATGATTTTTTTTTTCATTTTGGCACTTGCCCCTTTTTAGTCTTTTACCTGAGTTTATTTCGGAAATCATATGTGCAGAGGAAATCTGTCGACATATGTTTATCACTGAAAGGGTGTGTGTTATTTTGTTGTTGTCGTTTTTTGCTTTGTTTTTTTTTTTTTTACAAGTACCTATTTTCTAACTTTCATTCTTGTGTCTAGTTTCATTTTCAGTCGAACATCAACTCTCTGAAGTTTATAATAGAGTGAATACAAACGTCCAAGGTAAATCGAATAGATACATTTAGTCGTTTGAATGTTTATGACTGCACAAATTTTAGTTTAGTTTTTTTCAAGCATTTTTACGATCCAGTTGACGTCATATCCGCCTTGAGATAATTTTGTTGTGGAAAAAAAAAATTATATGCGAAATTTCCAAGAATAGCAACAAAGGAGTCCTGTTTTCCTGTACAGTTTTCGTAATCTAAATTGTCATAGGAAAACCTTGTAAGTTAACATGTTAAGTTTCAAAATTGTAAATGTTTTAAAATAACCAAACGGCCTTTTTTGTGATCTGAAAATGAAATGAAGAAAATATTGTAAACAAAGGGTGTATTGTCACTATTGTTCCTGTTGTATCTTGAATTCCTTAAATAACGAATTTGAAACATATTGATTGCCTCTTTAAACTTTAATAAAAGTTACCAATGATGATGAAACAGTCAATTTTATGTTTGTATTGAAAATCCTTTATTTTTATAGAAAAGCCACTTCTCATAAATTAGAATACACTAGTATTTATTATATTTTCTCTTTTTTATTCATGTTATTTGCAAATATGAATAAAATAAAACATTTGTTTGGATTGAAAAAAACTTCTGTGAAAATCTACTACATTGTAAGGTGTCAGTTTCAGGTCACGGTCATGATTCAGGAAGGAAGTAACATTATAAAATTTGACATTGAACAGTATGAAAGGTTTCCTACACTTACAAAACCTCTTACTGATTGTCATTGTGTATTCAAAACTTCCAAAGAAAACGATCTATCAAACATGTTATTTGTAAAATTTTCAAACTAATTGAATAGGGCCACATTAAAAATGTATTTGTTTGCTCTCTCCCTACCCTACTTTTCAGAAGAGGGTAGGTACACGTACAAATGTAGGTAAAATAATTGGTTTTTTTTGGTCAACAGAATATTAAATCTGTCAGAAAAAGAGAGAATCCAAATGAAATGTTTTTTTATAACTTTTATTGACTAGATTCATAAGCTTTACATACATGTACCAAGCATTTCAAATATTTAAATGTTATTTGATAGACATTCTTAATTTCTATGTGGTATGGCCTTCAATATTTCAAAAATTTAAACTCAAAATGATAAAATTTTCAAAAAGTTTAAAAAATTTCAGTTTTCATAAAATTTTCAAAAAGTCTCAAAAATTTCAGTTTTCGTAAAATTTCTAAATTTTAATATTTAAATGATAATATTGAAAAATGATAAAACAATTATAGTCTAACATTTCGGTCAATACTATGGCCTTCAAAAAGAATGAAGATTACCTAAAATTGAAATTGACTGGTTAATAAAAGTATTAAGAAATGAGAGTTTTCATAATGGACCGGTTATATGTCCTCGGTTAAGTCATAATGGCCCTCGGAAAGTTGTATTGGCCATATAACCGGTCCATTATGAAAACACCCATTTATTAATACTATAATCAGGTTCTGAATACACAGTTTTCAGTTGTATTATTCTGTAGTTCATAATATAATATTTGCTCTGTCACATTTACATGTACATGTACTGTCAATTGATGATTTCCATTCAGGTTTTATTAATTGATTTTACTGGCTTCGTTGTGTTTACAATATTGTTGTTAGAATAGTTGTTATTCAATGGGTATGTACATGTAACAGCTGTGTGTACAAGACGAATCCAAAATGTCAAATTTATCTGTGTTTAGCTATATATATGTGTACGTAGGAAGCCAGGCCACAATTAGAACAAATTGTTTCCCCCTCCCCTCTTGACCCTGAATTTTAGAGCAGACCATGCAGGTAGGGTATAATTTTATTTTCTGAATTCCAGTACATATGATATGGCTTTACACCAGAAACAGATCATAGAGACTATCTGGATATCATCACAGCATTCCAACAACTACAGAATCAGATTGTGTATACATTTGTTTTACATGTATGTAAAACAATTAAATCTTAAACTATAATATAAGTAGCATTTATTGTTACCTTAAAGGAATACATTTTTTTCAGGTTTTTGCTAATTTCAATGTGCTGGTTTTTACTCATGTTCATTGGTCTGTATTTGGTTGAAACCTGTCACATGCCATTGGGTGTTTCTCCTTCAATGTTTTGTAGCTGTTCCTTTAGTGTGCGATTTAATTCTGAATGTCCGATGTTTAGAATATTTTCATAAAGGAGCAATTGATAGGGGTAAGACAATTTTGTGCTACATTGCAAAATATATGTATCGTTTCTCCTATGAACACATTCAATGACTTACGAGAATTGTAAGACCAGTGTCGGTTGAACTGCAATGTTTTCCGGAAATTACGGAAATTTTTTTGAAATCTAATTGACCCGGCAGGGGCGGGAGGAAACAAACTTATATTTTATTTTGGCACCAGTATAAGAATTTACAAAGCATCTGCAATGAAATACAAAATGTAGTATTAACATACGCCCACATGTTCATGTCAAGTGTTACGCAATGAAATACTGGCATTTGAACTTGTGATGGGAAACTGTCAAATTTTAATCGATAATTGATTAATTTAACCAACATCAGCTGAGGATGTGTGACAATATCCTCTTTACTATAAACATATTTTTATGTCACAGATCTTTAGTTGATGTACATGTTGGTTTAACGATAATCAAACTTTAAATTTGACCAATTCCTATCACTAATAATAAATTGTCACTTGCCATTCTTGCAATATAATTTTGTTTTTTGTTTGAAATATTAAAAATGGAATTTCAATACAATCTTTGATCTCTGTTGATGATATTTATCGTTTAAAATCAGAATTGTAGGAAACAATATTTATTCTTTTTATTTTTCAAGTAAAATCACCATTTTATAATTTATTGAAAACTATGTATATATACTTGTATGGAAATGAATGAAACTAAAAATTTTAAGTGGCCTAAACGTATTTCTGCTTCAAGAGGTATTAGATTTGTTTTCAGATTTTTATGTAATTTGATATCAAATAGTAAGGAAGTACTAGACTGACATTTATAAAATTTAGCTGCTATTTAACATCATAGTTGCATTTGCTGTTCAAAATTTCATATGTACATTTGTAATAATGATTAAAAATCATGACAGAAGTATACAAAAATTACATGTAAATAAATCCCTTGTTTTGTAAATTAAGTACCTTATACATGTGTATATATCTTTATTTCTCATAACCAAATTACATGGTAAAAAGATATATCAAAAATACAAACAAATTTACATCAGTTTCCAAAAGGATGAGTTTACCCAAACAGGAAATTGTTATATAACCACAGTTTTTGCTCCCCTTATTTTACTGCTGAATTTCGGCTGCATTCCCAATGAAAAATAGGGTCCATTTTTCCCAAAATCAGCCAGATAATTCCCAAACTGATTGGAGTTACTTGTCTGTAAAAATCCGGATTTAGTAACTGTTTCCGGAAACGTATTTTATATTACGCGATTACATATCCGGTCATCTGTAAGCTTTTTCTGTACAATCGTTCGTCGTTCTTTTTTTACATAAACATGTGTCACAACAGTAAATAATACCTGAATAAAAATAAAGCCTAAAGAGGCAAAACAAACACTGTCAATTTATTCTTTTTTTCTGACAACGAAAAAGAAGAAACCCAAGGAAAATGATGATGTGAAGTCGAATGTCAAACTCATCGCGACGATACTGATAGTGTTGCTACTGCTACTCTTATTTTGTTTTATCTTCTATTACAGACAGCACAAATAACGTTAAAAATTCAGAGTTTGGATGAAAATCATCCAACACTCGTTAAGCAGGATATGAGAAGGTTTAGTTCACTTAAGTATGAGCAAAGTTTTCCCTGGTTATATTATAGTTGTATTAAATCATATCAGGTTATTTGTGTAAATATTGTGAACTTTTTTAAACTGATCCCACTAATTCATCCATCCTTTACTTGATGAATATCATCCCTGCCTCTATGGAAAGGAGCTTTTCATATATGAATTTGATTAAAACTCTTCTGAGGTAAAGATTGACTAAAATGAATTTGGAAGCTTTTGACACATTAGTAGACAAATTCAAAAATGAAAAGGACAGATACATGATGTTGTAATTGAGTGAAATAAATTCTACTGCAAAGTTATTTTGTTTATTATTGCCCAAGTTAATTTCAAATTCATATTTTGTCGATAAAATTTCCCAATTTAGGTTAGGTGGCAATTCCCAATAGAGCCAGCAAAAACCCTGATAACACATTGAAACAGACATGATCATCACGATCAGCTGATTATTGAATTTGAAGAGCATGGTTTACTTAGTAGGACAAGAATATTTTATAAATATGTTAGAATATTTCAGTTAAAAAAAACTCAGATAGTAATATAAATGGTTGTCATCATTAAAAACTTTCACAACACATCAATTCAAAGAAAAAAACAATATCAAAATTGGGTGAAAAATAACGATTTCATATACCTTCCATATACAACAATGTACATACTTGAAAAATTTCAGAAAGTGGGCCCCATTTAGACCCCTTTTTGTCCCCCGCCTCCCAAGTGGAGCGGGGGATATAGAAATGCCGGGCATCCGTTCGGATATATTGTAAGAGCTCTCAGATTTGTATTTGTTGACCAATTGATTTCAAACTTACACACAGGCATTATATTAAGAATCTCTAGCTTAAATTCGAAAATAAAATTCTTGTAAAATCATGTTTTTTTTTATAGAAAAAGTACATATTTTGAGAATTACACATTTCTCTGAAACTACAAAAGATAGGAAATTAATATTTGGTATGGGTGGAGATGCCAATGTGAAGTTGAGGATGCAACATTCCCCCTCCTCCAGCTCAGCCCCACCCCTCTGGGGAATCTGTATAAAAAAATGTGACCGAAATCCCCACCCTAAACCATATATATTTATGATCAGGGTGACTAGGCAAATNATAGAAAAAGTACATATTTTGAGAATTACACATTTCTCTGAAACTACAAAAGATAGGAACTTAATATTTGGTATGGGTGGAGATGCCAATGTGAAGTTGAGGATGCAACATTCCCCCCTCCCCCAGCTCAGCCCCACCCCTCTGGGGAATCTGTATAAAAAAATGTGACCGAAATCCCCACCCTAAACCATATATATTTATGATCAGGGTGACTAGGCAAATCACCAGCCTTATAGCTAATTCCCCAGGGGTCATACCCCACCCCCTACCTGAAGTGAACTTTTTAATGGTTGAGATCCCCACCCTAAACCATATATATTTATGATCAAGGTGACTAGGCAAATTAAATGCCTTATGCATTTTTGTAGCTCAGGTCAAGGGGAGTCATACCCCACCCCCTACCTGAAGTGAACTTTTTAATGGTTGAGATCCCCACCCCTAAGCCATATATATTTATGATCAGGGTGACTAGGCAAATTAATTACCTTATATCTCAGGCCCTGGGGGTCATACCCCACCCCCTACCTGAAGTGAACTTTTTAATGGTTGAGTTCCCCACCCCTAAACCATATATATTTATGATCAGGGTGACTAGGAAAATTAAATGCCTTATAGCTCAAGCCCTGGGGGGTCATATCCCACCCCTTACTTGAAGTGAACTTTTTAATGGTTGAGATCCCCACCCCTAAGCCATATATATTTATGATCAGGGTGAATAGACAAATTAAATGCCCCACGATTTTGACTTGAAACTCGGCTGTTGCATCTCGGATGCTTTCTCCATTTTATAAATATATCACATGGATAACATTACACTCACATTACACCTCTTTCTATTGCGGCGGGGAACACATGGCTACGTGTTGCAATCTTGTCTAAATAAAGTAGCAAAATATTTATTATGGCATATCAATAAACTATTAATTAAGATGAACATTTTTGCAAAGAACACATTAAAATTGGGGGGGGGAGGGGGAATTACAAATTTCAGAAATTGGCACTTTTAGTAGTACTATAGTAGATATATGTACATGTATCAATCATTTTGTAATCTGGATTTGAGAATATTTATGATTTCAGGCAATCAAATTTTAGAAAACCCAGAGTGCTCAACTTCAACTTTAATTTTGAAAACATTTTAAGATTTTTATGAATTACTTATGTTTTTAAACATCATACAATGATACTGTATTTCTGTCAACCTAAAGGAAGTACTGTCCCATTTAAAACCATATCTGTTATTTACCCCCATTAATGTTACCAAAAGGATATTAAAACACTTGAGCAGGATGTGTCATACATTGACATAACTAACACATTACACACATGTTATACTTGGGGACAGTGGGACCATATATATTTTTTATTTTCAAGGTCAGTTCTTTATTTGTTGCTACATGTATATGATTTTATAACAAGTTAAGTCAGATTTCTTTATGTTGGTTTTATCTGGTTTCCCTATTTCTAAAAGTTTTTGATTGAATAACAAAGGTAATTAGGAGATAAGAAGTCATGAGAATTTTGCTTAATTGAGAATTCCCATGACCTTGTATAAATGTAGCACTATTTATATTAAAGCCCTTTTTTTTTTTACATAGCACATAATTAGTTCACCTAGACCAAAGATCCATGTGAACTATTGTCATCACTTGGCGTCCGTCGTCTGTAGTCTGTCGTCTGTAAACTTTTCACATTTCAAGCTTCTTCTCCAAAACCACTTGGCCAATTGGAACCAAACTTAGCAGGAATATTCGTTGGATGGTCCTCTACAAAATTTCTGTTTTTCGTTCCAGTCGGATATTCAACATGGCTGCCAGGGCCAATAATATGCTCTGATTGGCTGAAATTTCAAAGATATTCTTCTCTGAAACTAATGAACTGACTGAACCCAAACTGTAAATGAATGATCATTGGAATGTCCTTTACCAAGTTTCTGTTTTTTATGCCGATCAGAAATCCAAGATGGCCACCACCGCAGGAAATATATTAACATTGGACCCTATGGGAAAATGTTCAAATGCATTCTTTTCAGAAACTACAAACATGATTAAAGCCAAACTGTACATGAATGTTCATTGGATAGTCCTCTACAAACTTTAGGTTTTTTGTTCCGATATGAAATGGAAGATGGCAGCTACAGCAGGACTTAGTTTAACATTGGACCCTATGGGAAAAATGTTTCAAAATGCTTCTTCTGAAACCACTTGGACAACTGAAACCAAACTGCCCAGGATTGATCATTGGAAGGTCCTCTACAAAGTTTCTGTTTTTTATGCCGATCTGAAATCCAAGATGGCCTCCACCGCAGGACATAGATTAACATTGTACCCTATGGGAAAATGTTCAAATGCCTTCTTCTCAGAAACTACAAATCAGACTGAATCCAAACTAGACAGCAATGTTCATTGGTTGGTCCTCTACAAAGTTTAGGTATTTTGTTCCGATATAAAAATGGAAAATGGCAGCTACAGCAGGACTTAGTTTAACATTGGACCCTATGGGAAAAGTGTCTCAAAACGCTTTCTCTCTGAAACCACTTAGACAATTTAAACCAAGCTGCCCAGGAATGATCATTGGAAGGTCCTCTACAAAATTTAGATTTTTTATGCTGATCGGAAATCCAAGATGGCCTCCACTGCAGGAAATAGATTAACATTGGACCCTATGGGAAAATGTTCAAATGGCTTCTTCTTAGAAACTACAAATATGATTAAAGCCAAACTGTACATAAAAATGTTCATTGGATGGTCCGCTACATACTTTAGGTTTTTCGTTCCGATATAAAATTCAAAATGGCAGCTACGGCAGGACTTAGTTTAACATTGGACCCCATGGGAAAAATGTTTCAAAACGCTTCTTCTCTTAAACCACTTAGACAGTTGAAACCAAACTGTCCAGGAATAATCATTTGAAGGTCTCTAAAAAGTTTGGGTTTTTTATGCCGATCTGAAATCCAAGATGGCCACCACCGCAGGACATAGTTTTTACATAGGACCAATTGGTTCTTTTTATAACCAGGTGAACGATACAGGCTCTTGAGAGCCTCTGGTTTATAAATATTTTGGTGTTTAATTTAATAAAATTTTGAAAAAATTTACATTTACAGTTTAAAACATTTATTCAAAAGTACTTTCATAAAAAAAGATACAGTGGAACCTGTCTAAACCGAGCCCTGAGTAAACCGAAAACCTGCCTAAACCAGACAGACTTTACAGTCCAATCTACTGAACCCTGAGTAAACC
>MJUT01006372.1:806512-818963 GCA_002080005.1 Gigantidas platifrons | reverse complement strand
CTGCCTAAACCAGACAGACTTTACAGTCCCATCTACTATATGTCTATGTAATTTGAACCTGTGTAAATTAAACCAAATACCTGTCTAAACTGAACAAATGTGTCAGTCCCAAAGGGGTTCTGTTTAGACAGGTTTTACTGCATATCAGAACAGCATAGAATAAAAAAAATAGCTACAATATATTGTAGGCTAGATCTGAAACATAGATATGTACCGGAGTATATACATAATTTGTTCATAGCCTGCAGGAGTACAGTAAGGTCATGAAGGTAAACAATATACAATATATTTATTTAGCAATAAAAGTTGAATAAAATATGATCCATTGTGCAATGTTCCTGTAGATCAACTAAGACGGGGAAAATGGGTATGCACAGAAGTAAATTTGAATTTTATAGAGATAAAATAAATCACTTATCCTTGCTTAGATTAAATTTGGCTGTGTGCACGAAACAGGGTGAATAATGGACCTTAAACACCAGAACATGTTGAATCACATTGCATGAAAATAACCCTTTACAACCTTCAACTAAACTCTGTTGATAGCCTTAAGCTTTGTTCAGGTACAAATAGATCACGACTAAAGCACAGTGAAAAACCTGCCTAATACCTATACAGTCCAACCTGCTTTAGTGACCACCTCTATTAAGCAATAACTTGTATTATATGACCTTAATTCTTATTCCCCTTCCCAGTGCATTTCATATCAATTAAACCTGTATTAAGTGACCACCTGTCTTATGTGACCATATTTCATTGTTCCCTTAGAAGGTCACATAAGACAGGATTTACAGTACAGTACAAATCATTAGCTATATAATAATATAGATAACCCTTTAATTTCAATTAATTACAGATTAATTTTTAAAATTAATTTAATGAATAATTGATAAAACATTTTCCATTGTTATATTTACCAGTAGTTATTTCTTTTTTACATTATATAGAGGGTTTGGGTTTATGGTGCTTAATGCCACTTTCAACAATATTTCAGTTATACCGTGGCGGTTACATTATATAGATTGTGTAGGTGCAGCGTGTTATAACTTGTTGGAAATATTTATATAAGATGAAGATTATAATGTATAGAAGAAGTAAAAATCTGAAAAACCTCATCCAAACCATTGTTTTTCTTTCTGGATTCTGCAAAGTTCACAATATAGAATAGAAATAAGAATTGGAAACACCTCGTCCAGAACCAGTGTTAATTTTTGTTCAGGTTCGGCAAAGTTCAGTCTTAGTGCTTGTTCAAGTTGAGTATAATTAACACCCATTGATTTATATGGGTGAGGACTAACTTGAAAAGAAAATTATCACATATGGGGATTGCCCATTGGTGATACAAATTTTGAAAATGAAAAAATTGTCCAATAAGCTGTCCAAAGAAATGTTATTACCATATACATATTTGCATAAAGCACATGTATTATAATACATTTTACCAAGGAATGTAGGTCAATCACCTTATGATGTCACAATTATAAAGGTAAGACAAACAGTATATCCAACAGGTCGGTGGTTTTCTCCGGGTACTCCTGTTTCCTCCACCAGCTACAATATATATAAACTGAAATATTGTTGAAAGTGGCGTCACTGAAAAACGTTATCACATACAAATGTAATGTTGTATCGATTACACCTCGCCTGAGTGGGATTTGAACTCACACCTTTAGTGATGATAAACACTGACTGATTGCATAGGTAGTTGTAAATCCAGCTACCATATGATCATGGCAATGATGGGCCCCACTATGCCTTAAAGCTAACCTACATGTATATTGACAAAAACAGCTGTGTGATATATTCCATTTTAAAACATACAAGCTGTCAATTCGATATATTGTTTTAATCAGTTTTATTACTGTTTCCAATTCAAATCAATGGAAAAATATTATTTAGATAATGATCATATCTGTTATTAGGGCCCGGTTGCTCAATGAGTTAGGTAGTTGGATTACATAACAACTCATAAAAGCCTATCACCAATACAGCGTGGGTTCGCGCCCAGCTGTGTAAATTACAAAAAAGGGTGCACTCGACTCGCAGCTGCAAGTGATAAAGTTTACAAGTTGCTTGCCCATGGTCGGTGGTTCTCTCAGGGTACTCTGGCTTCTTCCACCACTAAAACTGGTCGCCATGATATAGCTGAAAGTGGCGTTAAACACCAAAAATCCAATCCAATCAAATCAGTAGAAAAAGATACAAATTGTAGTTTAGCTAAATCGCCATTCTTTTAAAATTATCAGAGAATGAAGCCGTTTTCAGGGTTGTAGTCTTTCCGCATAGCAATGCAACAAGCACTTGACCTGTGATTTGAACCTATTCAGAGCTGCAACTACACATTAACAATTCCAACTGATGACATGTAAAAAAAAATATAATTTCAACAATTGTTAGTGAATGGAACAGAAAATAATTAATTGAATATGAAAAGAAAACATCATTTGTTAATAATTATTAGAATATATCCAACTTTAAGCTCACCATCCATAATCTGGGTCAGTCCCATGTTCTTCCTCTGTAAACATAGGATCTCCAGACGTTGCATAACAACAGGGATTCCAACAACAAGGGCCAAAAAATTATCAGATTTTTTTTTTTTTTACAGGGAATAGTTTAGAACATCTTTATTTATATTAGACTTAACCAGTATATATACCAACACATTTATAACAAGACAATTTACGAATTTCAATTTTGATGACCTTTATGTCTTTACACCATGTGTCTGTATTATTGCATACAAAATGTGACTTTATTATCACTTGCAGTGCTATGAGCACTTTGATTAAACAAGGGGATACAATAACACACTTAAGAGAAAATAATAAATATAGGTTATGGATCTATTTCCCAAAGGTTTTCTTGAAGAGGGGGATAACTCAAAAATGCCTTTAAAAGGGATGTGGTTATATAATAAAATACACTATTTAAGAATCGTAAAATGAAAACAAGCCAGAAACTAATGTAAATGGATTTAAGGGAACTCCGTCAAAATTAGTAGATAAGGAAGGTAAATTGAGAAATCCCACATGACCATCATGACAAAGAACTTGATATCTGAAACTGATATACTGTACATTCTTATTGCTAAATGCACAAGTTGTATATATATAGTATAACTAATCGTAGATTTTGAATATCAAAATAAGACCATGAGAGACCGAAGTACGCATAAGGATTTAACCGAGTGGGCGGAACTTGTTCCGTCCACGAGTTTAATCCTTAATGCGTATTCGGTCACGAGTGGTCTTATTTTGATATTCAAAATCTATGATTAGTTATACTGTTCATTATATAGACTTCCAAAATTTCTTTTATATTATTTTATTTAATTTGTATATTTCATTCCACGCGTATAAATCTACGAGCAATGATAGTGTGTAATCAATATGGCCGCACATTCAAACAAGTCAAGTGCTGTCGCTTCGATGAAAAAAATTGGAAATTTAAATGAAGGACGAGTTTCTGAATTTTATTTGAATATGGGCGGATTTGTAAAGTTGTTGTGGAAAAATTCATTGCAATTGCGACTAATGTCAGTCCGATTTATCTGAACCAGGCACGATGTGTTATTATTGTCCGAGTCGTGTGTATTTCATGTGTAACAGAATTCGAACTAACGAATGAATCAATGTCCTCAAATGAAACGTTCTGAAATCTACCCGACCGGGCTTTAGTTTGATATACATTTTCATTTGTATTGCCATTGGAATTTGGAACATTTGTTTGGACATCTAGAATATTAAATTCTGGAATTTCCACATTTTCCAAGTCAAAATCATTTTCTTCTAAAAATTTTGAGACTACAGCTGCCGTATATGTGTGAAAATGATCAGACATTTTGTTTTGTTTTTTTTTATTTTAAGATTGTTCAAAGCAGACGATTTTTCATTGAAAAGGGGGTGGTGAAAGGAATTAGGAAACTGACAATCTACAATGCACTTTTAACATTTCCGTTGTTTGTTTATATTTAAATCTGTTGTGTTATGCCAGTGAAATGATTCGATTTAGAATAAGCAAGTGTTTGATTTTAATGTATCAATAAAATGATTCAATTAAAATAATTTATAAAAGTACTAAAACTTTTTCATTTGTTTAATTGTTTCAGTTTACAATCATGTGTGTATTCACCGTAACACAACAAGGGAAATATCGGAATTTATTTCACGGATAAATCTCCATAATTCACACCTATCTATATAATAAATGATATATACACATACATATATTGATCATACAAAATTACATGCTATTAAAAGGTTATACAGTACAGTTTTTAGTGATGAAATTTTAATAAGGTACATGTTTTCATGTTTTTTAAATAGGAATTTACACAAAATATTATTTTTGGATAATCCTTGTTTTTCTTACTTGAGACTAGATTAACTACTGAAGTACATTGTATATACATAATGTAAAAGTAAACACTTAAAGAGGGAAGTACAATATAGACAGACTAGCTTATCTTGGCCAGTTGTTTATTTGTACAATATGACTATTTTGTGGTAGGTCATTCATCTGTTTGTTGATATATTATAAGTGGAGACAAAACAAAGTCACTGTCAATCTTGAAATTCTTTTGTGCATATTATAGAGAAATTTGTCTAAATTGAACCATCTTGGGACCAATTTTTTGTTCGGAATAGACATGTGTTCGGTTTATACAGGATAAATTAACAAATATTTCCTGTCTGGAGACATTTCAAGCTTGATTTATACAGGATTCTGATGTATTCGAGGTTTGCTTCAGACAGGGGTTTCACTGTTACCAGTATACAATGTATGTACCAGTAGTGTGTTTTCAATTTAATTTATGAAAGGTTAAAACAACTGTATTTTTATGCAAATTCTACTGTAAATGACTTAGAATAGACATGATTATAATATACAGTAAGACCTATCTAAACCAAATGTCTACAGTACTAGGTACTACTAGCTTTTGTGTTCGGAATAGACAGGTGTTCTATATATACAGGTTATATTAACAAAGATTTCCTACATTGGAACTTTATTTGAAGTTTGGTTATCACAGAATTCTGTTTTATTCAGGGCTTTGTCTATTTGAAGTTTGGTTATCACAGAATTCCGTTTTATTCAGGGCTTTGTCTAGACATATAATGAATTTGATGTCTTATGCATTTCAGATTAAGATGACTGATGCTGTAGACATGAAGAGCCAGAATTCTGACGACTCTGACTATGATGAATCTGATAACATGGATGATGATGAAGACGATTATTGTGGTTACTATGACAATGACACTGATGACCTTGACATTGATAAACCAAAGAAAAGTGATGACCCTGAATATTTTGAATTTGATCTCCTTCAGTTAGAGGATGCAGAAAGGTTACTTAATGAAGAAGTGGAAGCTTTGTGCAGTAAATTAAAGGTAATGGACAATGTTTTAAAGGTAATGGACAATGTTTTAAAGGTAATGGACAATGTTTTAAAGGTAAATGGACAATGTTTTAAAGGTAATGGACAATGTTTTAAAGGTAATGGACACTGTTTTAAAGGTAATAGACAATGTTTTAAAGGTAATGGACAATGTTTTAAAGGTAAATGGACAATGTTTTAAAGGTAATGGACAATGTTTTAAAGGTAATGGACAATGTTTTAAAGGTAATGGACAATGTTTTAAAGGTAAATGGACAATGTTTTTCCAGGTTAAAAGTCTACCAAAAGATGGAAGATTTACACAGTAGATTAATTAAAGATAATGGAAAATGTTTTACCAGGGTAAAACTGCTATCAATTTGAAGCTTTGTGCAGTAGACTAATGTAAAACGAAAAAAAATGTGTTCCAGGGTTAAACTGCTATCCGATATGAAAGCTCTGTGCAGTAGACAAATGTCAACGAAAAATGTTTGCCCGGGTAATCAACAATAATTTTTCATATCTCGTTTGTCGCTTGATAAATATAGCATAACCGAAGTTATGATGGTTGAGACAGACATTATTGGTAGCATAGCAGCAAATCCGATATGACTAGCTGTGATATTAGCACAGTTGTACATATATAGAATAACATACTAACATTTGGTAAAAACCAGTACATTTATCAATATATAGATTAACATGAATACAATTTAATACCTTTAATAAGGACAAAGGTACTTACAATTGAACTGTATGTACTCAGGGTTTCCGCTGGCGTGCGCCATTTGCGCATTTGGCGAAAAATCTATGATTTTGGCGATAAAATATTTACTTTGGCTCAAAAATGTGGCACAAAAGATTTCGAATGTTCATCGTCTGTTGTGGCGGTCATTTTCTAGTTCGTTACTTCGGAACGCCCATAACGCTATTCTGAAAGCTTCGAATGTTACCCATGAACTGATCAAGTGACAGAAAATCGATAATCAGCTGTTCGTAATGTATCTGTTGATAGGATAATTAACTTGTAAAATATATGAAAGGTAAGTCAAACAAAGGTGTTAATTAATGGTCTCGGGTGAATGACTTCTCTCTGTCAGTTCGTGAATTGTTTTCATATAATTTTAAGAAACTTGTCATTTATTTTAGCTTTATCGTTTTAAACGCATCGAAATTTTTAACTCCATTTTACGTTTTTAAATTGGGACGGAAAAGAAAATTAGTTTTTGAAAGTAATACTCCGGGAAAAGTAATGAAACTGTCTGAATTATGGGGCCATTGGCAAATACATTTATTTTTATAGAAGCTTTTAGGAGGTGGTCCTCACGAAAGCAGAGGAGAATTTGCTCAGTTTTAAAAAAATAGAACAGTTTTTACAGTCTGTATTTTTACTTACTTGCCTTTTATGGTTATGATAGTAACTTAAACAACAGAGTGTTATATCGTATTTTCTATCTACTTGTCTTTTATGGTTGTAATAGTAACTGAAACATTATTGTGCTATTGTATTTCAAAAAGTACATGTACCCTTATATTGTTTTAAAATGTATGCAGTAAGAAAATAAATAAATGATTAATATTTATGTGCGTTTTTAGTGCCACAAATTTTTTGAAGTATTTATGGCTCAAAATATTTTAAAGTGGCTCAAAAATTTAGTTTTTGGCTCAAGTGTTGGCTAAAAAAAAATTCAACCCAGAGGAAACCCTGTATGTACTAGTATGTATATATAAATTTAAAATAATCAAATGTTTTACATGTATATAAGACAATTCTTGTTATGTCATGAGTTTTCTTTGATTTAATGTATGTCTTTTCTTATACAGATTGATCCTTCTTTAGCTAAAATGTTACTTCAAGTCCATGATTGGAACAAAGAAACAGTAATAGACAGGTATGTACACCATGTAGTAGTGAGTATCAAATAATATAAAGTCGTTGTTAATTATATCTTGACCATGACAGTTTGAGGTCATTTTCAAACAATTTTGTGGCCTTCCTGATCGGCTATATATATTTTTTCCCCATTTTTATACGTCCGTCTTGAGACGGCCCTTATTATGTGATTGGGTATGGCGGGCGGGCGAGTGTCCAGGGTCGTTTCCGCACGATAACTTTAGTTCTGTATATCGGATCTTTACCAAACTTGGCCACATGATTCCCCTGTGGAAGGGGAAGAACCCTATTTATTTTGGGGTCATTAGGTCAAAGGTCAAGGTCACCGTTACTATAAATAGAATTTTTGACAACAGGGTTGTTTCCGCACGAAAACTTTAGTTCTGTATATTGGATCTTGACCAAGCTTGGCTACATGATTCCCCTGTGGAAGAGGAAAAACCCTATTTATATAGATGGGCGTATTTTGTGATGCAAACATTTCTTGTTTGTTAGCTCATTTTACCAAAGGCCATATATTGGCTTTTGCCATCATGCAGCATCTGCTGTTCTTTTTAGGTTTTCATATTTTAATCTTCTCCTACAAAATCAGTAGGTCAAGGTAAAGCAAACTTAGGTGATCTCCTTTCCAATTTATATCTGACAGCCACAATCCCCCCATAAAATATTTCATCAAAATGAGGGAGAGTGAGACACTTTTTTTCTTCAAAAACAACATTTAATTTTAATTAGATTGTGGTCTAAGGGATTAAATATCAAATTTTAAAGGATTTTTATTGGTAATGCACCATTAAAATATAGGTGCTACTTAGAAGTCTTTGACATCTATACATTAATATCCAATTAACGGAGACCTGTAGTGCAGTTATTTTATATACCATTTATTTAAATAGTTTTGTAGTTCATTGTCTTCATTAATTTTTGAACCTTTAATGAGACATTAGTTAATTTTTTGTTATTAATATTTACCTTTTATTTATTTAGACACATCAGAGACTCTGGAAAGCTGTTAATAGACTCTAAGATAATGCCAGCTACTAAATTCAAGGTAAGATAATTATAGGATAAATGTTCATATTTCTATTTTAGACTTATACAATTTCTCATACAGGGATTTTTTTCAGTTATTAACTGATTCCACCTATTTTCCTTTAAATTTTTATCCCAAAAGTTGCAGGACATTATCAGAATGGGTAAAAAAGGACTATGAAAGGAGAGTGTAGATGATATCAGCTATTTTTCATTGATTTTTAGTAATTTTATTATCTAACCAGAATATTACCTGCATAGCCTTGAACTATCAATATGATAAAATTATTAACGTAACAGAAAAATCTTCATTTTGAAAAAGAGAAAAAAAGATAAGAGAATATTTTTAGCAAAAATATACCGGTATGTATCAGTCGAGCAAAATATGCATATGTTTATTGTTGATTCAATAACTTGTCTTATTCGTTAAAACATTTTGGGAGATTAAACCAAACGAAAAATGTATATTGATTCAACCGAAAATAATTTGTCAGAACTATTTTGTTTTTTTCTTTTATTGAAATTACCAAAAACTGTTTTATTTTTTTCCTTTTCCAGGACAACTGTTTTACCAATTACCGCACCTGTTCTATATGTTACCTATCTGTCCAGAAAGACCAAATGCTCAGTTTGGCATGTGGTCACCAGTTTTGTAAAGATTGCTGGGACAATTTTTTCCAGATTCAGATTCAACAAGGCATAACTACAGGTATATTGTATTATCTTTTGTGAAATTGTGAAATGATTATTTAATCAAAAATTAACTATCATTGTTATCATCAGTTTTAAAAGGATTTCAACCAATCAAATGAATTTAAGACACCAACAATTGTACCTATAAGGAGCATCTAGAAAACCATAAAATTAAAACCTAATATGAATAGGATTTAGAGTTTATATTGGTGTTTAATGCAACTTTCAAAATTATATCCATTTCCATGGTTTTTCCATTTCTGTATATATTTTTTTTGTTTATTGTTGAACTTGTTTTTGTCCTGTTATATGATGAAATATTTGCCGCCGGACGTTAAGCAACTAACAATAAATATATTAACACTATTTCAGTTGTTTATATCATTATGGTCAGTTTTACTGGTGGGGGGAAATCAGAGAAAACCATTGACCTGTCAGAAACCTCGGACAAACTTTAACACATAAAATTGTACTGAGCATATCTTGCTTCAGATTGGAATTGAGCTCTCCACATTATGTGGTGATGGCCATTGATTGTAAAGGTAGATGGAAATCTAACTGACATATGGTCATGGTCATGACAGCTCATAATAGGAATAAGCCGTCCCTTCACCCACTGTAATTGATATCTAAGATTAAGTCACAAAATTAACAAGTATCTTACTAGTATATGACATTTTGTTTGCAATATGTGCTTTTATGTGCAATATGACTATGTTTTATTTAGGTATTGAGTGTATGGAAAATGAATGCAACATACTGGTCCCTGAAGCGTTTATTTGTACTGCTCTTAGTAAACCAGATTTTCGTGATAAATATACAACACGGTCCTTCACAGATCATATTGAGGTTTGTTTGAATAGACTTTTATATGTATGTATTATGTGGGAATCTATACTTTAATGGAACATACCAAACGTACTAATCATCCTAAGAAGATGAAACATGATGGTGTTAAATCAGTCACTTTAAACAAAAGTTAAAAATGAACATGCCAATCGTCTTAAAATTATTATTACGATTGTAACAGTCACTTACAAAATGTACACACAAATTATTGTCTCGTAGCAGTAAGAGTCAATATCTATATTTATAAACTGTAAAAACATATCCATGAACACATACCTGTTAGTGCAAGACAAAAAATGTACAAAATGTCATGAACACATACCTGTTAGTGCAAGACAAAAAATGTACAAAATGTCATGAACACATACCTGTTAGTGCAAGACAAAAAATGTACAACATGTCATGAACACATACCTGTTAGTGCAAGACAAAAAATGTACAAAATGTCATGAACACATACCTGTTAGTGCAAGACAAAAAATGTACAAAATGTCATGAACACATACCTGTTAGTGCAAGACAAAAAATGTACAACATGTCATGAACACATACCTGTTAGTACAAGACAAAAAATGTACAAAATGTCATGAACACATACCTGTTAGTGCAAGACAAAAAATGTACAAAATGTCATGAACACATACCTGTTAGTACAAGACAAAAAATGTACAAAATGTCATGAACACATACCTGTTAGTGCAAGACAAAAAATGTACAACATGTTTTGTGTTGCCCAAGATGACTAATTTTATTTTATTGTATATTAGTCATTTCTACAAAATGTAACCTAGCAATATGTATTTCCATATTTCACACAACTGAGTTACTGATATTTCTTTACTTAATTCCAGATGGAATTATTTTACAAGAATTTTAGTTTTGAACTAATTCTGTTATTCAAAGTCACTAACAATTTTTCTTTAATTTAGTAAAATGATTTTTAGCTCGCCTGTATAAAGTACAAAAGAGTTTATGTCGTCACCTGTGCGGCGTCGGCGTCCAATGTTAACGTTTGCGTTTAGCTCCAATGTAGACAAACTACTTGGCCCAGGTTGATGAAACTTAACATGTGAGTTTGTCGTAGACAGTTAAAAACACCGCACACAAATATAGGTCACTGTGACCTACTATTTCTGCCTGAATGACTTCGACATTTTTGCGTTAACGTTTGCGTTTAGGTCCAATGTAGACAAACTACTTGGTTCAGGTTGATGAAACTTCACATGTGAGTTTGTCGTGGACAATTAAAAACACCACACACAAATATAGGTCACCGTGATCTACTACCGTATGGCGGGTTATTTTCGCGAGGTGCTAATTTTCGCATATTTTAGCGGTCCTTCCGAAAACGCCAAAATAAATTCCGCTATATACATAACTGTATACAATGTGACAATATTGATTAATGGCGGTGGCATTTTTACACTTTCATGGTTTACAAGTAAAATCTGAATTAAACTCACACGTATAGACTATAATATTTGTAAATTTGTCACACGGTTTTCCAATAGAAATCAAATGTTACTGACAAGACAACATGTCAATGATTAATTAACATCAAAGACATACCAAAAGGTTCATAAAATCAACCAGTCGAGACTGCTAGACGCTCACCAATTATATTTATTGATTAACAGATTAAAGTGTCATATTGGCTATACCGTTATTTAATCCAGTAATTTATAAATAAATTTTGTAGTAATTTTTGCTAATTAGTAATTTCAAACAGCTGTCTGCAAAATGGATCGTAAAAATGTTTCAGCATGTCAAAAATAATCCGGATATTGTCCGAAATGGGTTCAGAGAAACGGGTATAAAAGATATTCTTGAGGATTAACTTCCTCTAGCACATATGTCAAGATCTAAGTAACATTTTAATATACTCTGGGACCTTTAAATGTTGTGATCATGACTTGAATATTTTAACATGCATTACGTAAACATTTTAATAAAGATTTGTATTTGTGGCAGAAATTTAAGGTTCAATGCATCACTTAGCGTCCACCAAAATTTTTTTTCCATCACTTAGCATCTGCCAAATTTAAAAACGCCAAAATTTTTAGTATACCTTTTTGACTCAAAATCGCCAAATTTTACACCCGCGAAAATAACCCGCCATACGGTATTTCTGCCTGAATGACTTCGACATTTTTGCGTTTAACGTTTGTGTTTAAGTCCAATGTAGACAAACTACTTGATCCAGGTTGATGAAACTTCACATGTGACCTACTATTTCTGCCTGAATGACTTCAACATTTTTGTTAAGACCTGTTTTACTATTACATTTATATGTCCATTTTGAATACCATTAAGTGGTTTTTAGTTCACCTGGACCAAAGGTCCATGTGAACTATTGTCATCACTTGGCATCCGTCGTCTGTAGTATGTCGTCTGTAAACTTTTCACATTTCAAGCTTCTTCTCCGAAACCACTTGGCCAATTGAAACCAAACATAGCAGGAATGTTCCTTGGATGGTCCTCTACAAAGTTTCTGTTTTTCGTTCCAGTCGGATATTCAACATGGCTGCCAGGGCCAATAATATGCTCTGATTGGCTGAAATTTCAAAGATCTTCTTCTCTGAGACTAATGAACTGACTGAACC
>MJUT01006372.1:739149-765689 GCA_002080005.1 Gigantidas platifrons | reverse complement strand
TGTTAGTGTCTCACTGGATGGTTCCTTTGTTCCAATCATATAAATGTCAGCAGTCATGTATTGTATGTTAGTGTCTCACTGGATGGTTCCTTTGTTCCAGTCATGTATTGTATGTTAGTGTCTCACTGGATGGTTCCTTTAGGGGTATCAATTTTGTCTCTGTTTCTACAAATTTCCTACCGGATTTTGGAATTGTTCCGACACTGAGGTATTTTTTTTTTCATTTTATTTCAAATATTCGTACTGAAAGATTTCAATGCTATGCTCCAGGCTAGACATAATTTCATTAATTTCTTCTCTTTGGGTCCCTTACCTCACCATGAGCTTTTTTCAGTGAATTGCCTTTCTGTGATTTTCTTCTTTTGAACTGTGTTATCGTCTGTTTTATCGTCTGAAATCAAATTTTTTAAAATTCTAATGAAACCCCATTGTAAGAGGGTTAGGGTTATGGTGTTTAACACCACTTTCAATAATATTTCAGTTATATCGTGGCCGTCAGTTTTATTCATGGAGGAAACCAGAGTACCCGGAGAAAACCACGAACTGTCACTGAAAAACTTTATCCCATAATGTTGAATCTAGTACATCTCGCCTGAGGGGGATTCAAACTCACAACTTTAGTGGTGATAGGCACTGATTGCATAAATAGTTGTAAATCCAACTACCATACGATCATGACCACACCAAATTTTTGAAATGATTCAATTTCCAGGTCTAGATACCAGTACATATAGTACATATTTATACAAAAATGTTCATCTAAAGCAATAGGCAGTGTACACATAAAATACAAAATGTAGTCATAAACTTACATAACTAACATCTCCCTAGTATAACTTAATAATAAAATGTTCCAATAAACATTAGAATTACATGTTTTTATTTATTTACTTCCAATCTTTAACTTTAACAATAGTTCAATTACATCAACTTTATGATATACAGTCAAATCTGTCTTATGTGACCTTCCAAGGGAACAGTGAAATATGGTCACATAAGACAGGTGGTCACTTAATACAGGTGCACTGTGATGGGAAATAAAATTAAGGTCACATTATACAAGTTTTTGCCTAATAGAAGTGGTCACTAAAGAAACTTTGACTGTAGATGAAATACTGTTAAGATTAGTGTTAAACATCAATCAATCAGTAACATCAGGATGTTTTCGTGCTGAAGATTACATTACATGTACCATAATAGCCACAGAAAACAACCATTATTATTTAAGAAATAAATCATGGAAGCCAGAATGTGTTGGGAGTTTTAACATGGATTGGCGGATATTAGTATTTTATCCCGAGCCAATCCATGTTAAAACTCAAAACACATTCTGGCTTCCATGATTTACTTCGATTCTGATATGTCTAAGAGTACAAATACTGTAGTATACTTTGATTGGAAGACGGTAATTTATACATATGCTTGCGGAAAATGTCGCACACAATTTATGTGACTCAAATAATACTGCGCCCTCTATCGGCATTATTCGGGTCACAATTTATGCTGCCAATGGAAGCGTCAGTCACATTCATCGGCGCATGTGCTCATGAGATAATACCAAGAAATAATTATGTTTTTTTTAAACAAAGGGAAAGAGTGAAGTCATGTTAGAATTAAAGTTATACTTACCAATTAAAAGATTTTTATCGACACAAACACCTGGACTGGGTGGCACAAACATCAATTAAATTTAAGTCTCAATTAAACATTAACTGTAGATTAATCTCATGTACATTTCAAGTAATTTTAAGTGCCAATTAAGTTTTCAGCTGTTAAGTGTTACCAGCATAAAACTTTCAAATATAATTTTGCATTTCATACTAAAAATTCAACCAATCAGAATACTTTAATTAGTTTGAAGGTACCAAAGGGGTAATCATAAGCCGAAAATCGAATAAGGGCAGACAACACAATGGCAAACAGGACAATGATCTACAAAACACTATACAGATAACTAAATATTGAGTAGCACCAACCCCACCAAAAACGAGGGTAGACTCAGGTGGACTAGAAGGGGAAGTAGTTCCTGTTAATTCAGATTCTAATGTAGTTGTTTAATATTCCTGGTTTGTGATTGGACAATGCTGTAATTTTCACGGTATCAATTCCACGGTTGAAATAGCATGAGATATTTTTTTTAACTGGAAGGATCCGCCATCTTGAAAAGGTGAAATCCTACATGTCATATTTACAACAATACACAAAAATAATTAAAATGCCTACCTCGAAAACTTATTTTTGTTAAATTCAATCACAATTGAAGCGTACATGAATCCAAAAAAACGTCTGCTTTTAACGTTTTAAACTGGAAGTCTTCATATGACGTCACATTGTTTATGAGCTAATGTGATCAACAACATTTCCCAGAATTTTAATTTGTGTGATTTTTAGACTGAGGGATATACAAGAATATATTTTTATGTTCAGTATTGCATTAGAATGGAAATAACTGTATTGTATTTGAAAATTTCACGGCATCAATTGTCGATTTAATGTTTGCAAATATCCGGTTTACTGGCTCCGCTAGCACGTCACCAGTAAACTCAATTTGCAACCATCAAATCTCCAATTGATGCCGTGAAATTTTCAAATACAATACAGTTATCTCCTAAATATGACATACAACAAACAGCATTCTGATGCTATATCTTCAGACTGAACTTGTAACTTTGATGCTTTCATGATAATATATTGTATTCTTATTGGATAATTCTTGGGTATGAGAATAAAACTGAAATGTCTTGCCTCAATATTCATTCAACCAAGTGTGTTTTTACATTGATTAAAGAAATAAGAACTAGCTCACCTCACACCATCCTGAAGGTTCACCATTGGCATTCCTAAAAATAAAAGTAAAGTTCAGCAATTCATCTAGCAAAACAGAAATAAAATTTGTTCCATTTTACTTGGTGTCAATTGTGGTGATTTATAACTTTAAATACCAGGAAATGTGTGGTAGTGATCATATGGTAGCTGGATTTACAACTACCTGTGGAATCAGTGCCCACGAGTTGTGAGTTCGAACCCCATTCATGATGATGTGTACTCGATACAACATTATGTGATAAAGTTTGTCACTGACTTGAGACAGGTCAGCAGTTTTCTCAGGGTACTCTGGTTTCCTCCACCAATAAAACTGACTGCCACGATATAACTGAAATATTGTTGAAAGTGGTGTTAAACACCATAACCCTAACGTAAACTGTTGACATCCATAATATATATATGCCCATATAGTCTTAACTTATTTTACTGAAGTCGAAGGTACCAATGATATTGCTGCAAAATATCTGAGTATCTGAGGTGGATTTGCCATCCTGAAAAGTCTTAAAATATGAGGAATATGTACTTGTAAATGGTACCTACTGGTATATCAGCAGAAGACACATCCTGGTCCTTTCCTCATTCACGACGGGTACCACTAATGGAGCAGGAACTGCTTACCCTTCCGGAGTATCTGAGTTCATCGCCAGTTTTTAGGGGGGTTTGTGTTACCCAATCTTTAGTTTTATGTGTAATGTTTTACAGATTGTTATTTGTCCTTTTTCTTTTGGCCATTGTGTTGACTGTCCTTTTTCGATTTACAGATTCTGATTACCTCTTTGGTATCTGCAAACTCTTTTTCCTATTGAAGTAGGGGAGATTACTTATACTTTATCGTGAATGTTATTGTAGAAAAAAATACTGAATAAAGAAATTGTTTTTGTTTAAACATTTTGGCAGAAAAAATTCACTCATATAAAAAACACTTTAATAAATAATTGCATAAATTGTTTAAAATTACTTACTCATCTAAAAATTGAATAATTTTCTGTCTACTTTTGACGTAGAATGTGTTAGGAATGTCTGTACTCTCTCCGTCTAATATCTGCAGATGAAAAAAAAATATTCAGAAATGTTACCGCAAGGTTTATCCAGGATAAAGTGAGAAACCTGCAAAAATACATGTACTGACAATTTATTACTGACATGAAGTAATATCAAACAGTTTAAAAATCATGCTAAAAATAAAATATATATTTTCTATTTATATCTAATTAAATAAATATGTTTCACAATTAAAAAAAATCGAATTAAATAAATATGTTTACCAATTCCAAAAATAACAGTAAGAAATGCAATGAATGTGATGATGTAAAACAATATTGACATATTATGAAATTTCAAAGATTTAATTTTTTTTATATAACATTAAGGAATATACTAAATGTATATTGTTTGTATATAAATTACAATTACTAATGAATATAAATGTATCAATTATCTTTATAGTACAAACAACTTAAGGTCAGAGATTTCAAAGAATAAAAGCATTATATTTATAGTGCTTAATGCCACTTTCAACAATATTTCAGTTTTTTCGTGGCAATCAGTTTTATTGGTGGAGGAAACTTGAGTATAAGAGAAAACCACTGACCTGCACCAGTCACCTACAAACTTTATAACATAATGTTGTACCGAGTAAACCTCGCCTGAGAGGGTTATGAAAAGGGCCTACTTCTATGATATAAAACTGACCGATTTAAACAATGATAATTGGCTGCTAAAAATAATTTTGATGAAAATTACCATGTTCGATTGGAAGATTTAACTGCACAAACTTTCTAGCCAAAAAAAAAATCATATACGGAATAAATGACTAAGAAGCAGTTTCCTTGTTTGTGTAGCATGTGTACTACATCACCAGTTTTCAACAGTCAAGGTAAATAAACTTATGAACTCTGGTTTCCTAGTAGGTATGATGTCAATAATTACATGGTCATTCCTTTGGACGTTATAAATTTGTATACATGTATCTTACTTACACACTATGGTAAAAAAGAGTATTACTATTATTTATTACACTGATACTGCTGTTATATGGTCTACTATCGAAAAGGCTCTCTGACAGCCCTCCTTCACCCTGTAAATGCTGAAATTCATTCTTCGGTTCAAGAGGGGGGGGGGGCTTGTTACTTGCAAGTGCCTTGGACTAATATGCGAGCATGCACTGTCCCTTAGACATTAAGCCAGTTCAAAACATTTGAGTGACTTATTACAAATATTAGGGAAAATCCTGAATATTGTAAAAAAAAAACCAAGATGTTGCACGCTACATCGTGCTAAGAATACCCCCACTCGTTCATTTGTAAGTCGCACGGTAAACAAGAAGTAGATGTGCGGTAAACCTGGAAAGGGGAGACACGGTACAAGTCACCATGCCAAAGCCATATATCAAATATAAAATCATTTATTCCAGTAGAAGCTGAGATATCTGTTACGAAAGTGTGAACGGACGGACAAACGGACGGACGGAAAAGGTGATTGCAATATAGCCCCCTCTCTATGAGTGGGGGTATAATTACTTTATAGATGACATTCTAAGCTCACCGATATCTTGAGAAGGTTTTATGTTATTTCAACATGATAATACAAGGGGTTTTTTTTCATTTGAAACAGACGACCATAAAAAAATGGGTGATGTTTCGATATTCTAATTAGAGACTATTTTAGAAAAGTTTGAAGATACTAAATGGGTAATCCAAAGCTGTAATTTAAGGAAGGACAGACAATACCAAGAAACAAAGGAAAAAGACAAAAACAATGGTGGACTCAACACTACAAAGAAAACTAAAGATTTTGAAACAAGAACCTCACTAAAACCGTGGGTGGATTCAGATGCTCCAATCCCTGTTAATATTGTGGATCAGGAAACCATTCATTTTTTAGGATAACCCATATCAAATAAATAAATAAATAAATACAATCAAACTTGTATATAAAGGCCACTCAAGGGAACCTGAAAATGTGGTCTTTATAAGCAGTTTCCCTTTATAGACAGGTTAAAATTATATGCACTATTTGTCAATGGGAAATATGAGACTGCCTTTTATAGACAGGGATTTGTTATATAGAGGTGCCTTTTATAGACAGGGATTTGTTATATAGAGGTGCACTTTAAGGCAGGTTTGACTGTATTGTACATGCAAATCTAAATGATTGATTGAGTACACATATAATTATACTTATGGTATTTGTACATGCAAAACTAAATGATCAAATGAGTACAGATATTATTATTATGGTATGATAGTATCTGTACACTAGTTGCTAGAAAGTTTTGGTTTTTTTTTACTATGGAAATATTTCTGTCATCTTTTCATTACCCATAACAGTACTAATAGGCCATTTTGATTGCCTAACGCCTTAAGTTTCACATGGAAGAAAGACTGTGTTCACTTATATAAACAATGTACTGAGGAAAAGACAAAAAAAGACAGTAATTTAAAATGCTAATTCAAGTAATGATGATTTTTTTACAGTTTCATTGATAGTAAAATTAGGGAGTTAGGGATAGGGTTATGGTGATTAATGCCACTTTCAACAATATTTCAATTATATCGTGACTGTCAGTTTTATTGGTGGAGGAAAGCAGAGTCCCCGGAGAAAACCAAAAGTCACTGACAAACTTTATCACATAATGATGTATCGAGTACACCTCATCTGAGCAGAATTTGAACTCACATTAGTGGTGATAGGCACTGATTGCATAGGTGGTTGTAAATCCAACTACCATGGCCATGATGGCCCCCATTATCATTCTAATATCAAAGAAATAAATTAAATAGTCCCCTTCAATAGTTCATACACCATAAACATGTTTTTTTACTTAATACAACTGGTAACTGTTTGTAGTTGACCACCACTAGTTAAATACAGAAATGTTCCTCTTGTGAACTTATTTAGCAGAATTTCAGCTAGGATTTTGCAAAAAAGGGTCAAATTTCTTATGCAATGAAAAACAGAATTTGAGGATTTGCATAAACAAGGTTTAATAAAATGTGAAAAAAGGAGAATTTTATTTTCGAATTAAAGGCACTTTTTCACAAAGTCCCCCTCCTAAATTTATAATAGGAATCTCTGGTGTTCACTGTACATCATTTCATCTAACTGATCTACAGTGTTTCCTACTTGGTAAATAGAAGTTGATTGAACATTCAGTCCAATAAAGAAGTACAAATTACTGGACCCAGCATCAAGTTTATAGAACATTCACATACTCCACAGAGGAGGTGCTCAGATTCCTACTGGTCATTTGATCCAGTAATGAATAACCTTTTACTGGACCAAACCAACTTTTACCAAGGACATTGCCACATGTCCCACGGACATTGGGAATGACTGGTTCTACATACAAAAACTTTTTTTCAACCAAAAGGGATGAAAATAAATGCTTGCTAATCATATAAAGCCTAACGATATATATACAATACTTGTGTACTGTCGAAGCATACAGGTAATATGAGTATGAGCCTTTTCCCACGTTTCGCCCCGAATACACATATTTACCTATATGCTTCGACAGTGCACATGTATTGTATTTATCCTGCAATTTTGAATCGTAAATAAACGTTTACTGGACGATGATAAAAGTATTTGAAATAATTTTGTGTATGTATTTGAAAACAATATCCCCCAATGTGCCCCGATGAGTTTGCCAAATATAAAATTTTATTCTATTTATAACTGACCAATATCAAAAAAAATATTGGGCAGGCTATATTGGTCGGTAAATGCTGTCATTGCAGGATAAATATGAAGAAGTAGCTGCGGAACCATAGTTCTTTAGGTCCTTTTTTTATTTGCAGACCTATGGTACGTAACTGGCCAAGGACCATAAGGGCTATGGTTCCGCAGCTAATGAAGAAGAAACTAAGCCATCCAACAAAGATTTAAAAAATAAAACTGTAGGAAGGGTTTTCTACACCTACCCAACGAAGGCATTTATCACTGCGTTCCATTATCTATAAAAACATAACGCACTAAATACAAGCAGCTTTCTACATTTAATGCTATATATACACTGTACTTATAGATAAACAGGAAATAATATACTAATAATACTAAAAATACAATGTACTGATAAATAAATAACCCAGAAATAATATACTAATAATACTAAAATATATCCACTGTACTGATAGATACATAATAACCAGAAATAATATACTAATACTAAAATATATCCACTGTACTGATAGATACATAATAACCAGAAATAATATACTAATACTAAAATATATCCACTGTACTGATAGATACATAATAACCAGAAATAACATACTTATATAATGTATTAAAAATCAGAATAACAATTGTTCTCTTTTATTATTAATAGTGGTACTCGAATGGGCCAAATTTTACACATCAGGTTGAGTATGAACAGTAGTTCATAACACGAGCATCTGTTCAAACAAAATCTGGTACCAAGTGTATAAGTGTGCACGTTACTTAGGAGACAGATTAGTATAAGCTATTTTTAGCTTGTTTCTGAATCCTGTTATATTTAATATCTTGCATGAATTGTAACATTAATGTATGTTTTATTGTACATAAATATGCTTAAACTAAGGATAGCAGTTATTACCCAGCACTTAGCAAATTTGGTGAACAGTACATAAAGCATGTTATATGTATCGTGTTGTATATGAAATAGATTGTAATTATAGATTATAAAGTTTTCTGCCTTACTAAGTACAGTCAAACCTGTATTAAGAGGTCACCTTTGGGAAAAGAAAAGTGGCCTTTTAAGAAACATGACCTCTTAAAAGAGGTTTAATTCATATTAAATTTTCTCTGACAGGACAAGAAAAAAGTGACCTTTTAATACAGGTGATTGCTTAATAGAGGTGACCGCATAGGCAAGTTTGACTGTATATGAAGCTGTAATTTGGGGGTGAAAGGTTAAATTTCGATTTAAATAGCATACATTATATCACAAAGTGTTATCTTAATGAGTGAAATAAGTTGTGTTATATTCCCATGCTTCTAAAATGTGTAAGAAAGCTGGTCACAGACATACCTCAATGCCGTCCATTTCAAGTTGTGACCTGATCTTGTAACTTCCCAACAATGGCTCAACACAAATCAACATCAGGTCATTAAACTGAAGAAAAAATGATGTTCAATATAAATTGAAATACAGTTAAAACTTATTGTGTTGATGTTGAATAGATCAATGATTTTACATGTTAAAATTGAAAAATCACTTTCTCCCAATTAAAATTTAACTTACATCTATCATAAAATAACGTAATACATGTATAAGAGTGTTCTTGAAGTGAAGGGATGAGAACACACATGTCATAATTATAAAAATAAATACAAAATTTACCATTAAACAAATAAGTCTTACCAAAAATAAAAATCTTTCCAATCTCTCTCCACCACGAGCAGATATCTTGATAATTCTACCTTCACGTATCAGCTCTCTAGTCGGACTGATCAAATTCTCACTTGTATCAATCTTTCTAACAATTTCTAATAATTTATTGAAGCTATCCTACAAAACGAAAGTGACATATTTACTTATGCTTAATTTTATCCAAGTTAAATTAACTTAATTTTATCCAAGTAAAATTAACTTAATATTATCCAAGTTAAAATTAACTAATTAATTAATAATAATTAATACACTGTAAAAAAAAAACACACAAATAATTGCATATAATTCTAATATGATTTACATAATTAGAAATCCTTTACTCTAATTGGGTATAAGTGCTTATTGAGGCGGGGTTTTCGTCAGGTTATTTTTCGAGAGACGATATTCACCCGACTACTTTTTTCGTAATGTAAACAAAATGGCGGCTGGGATTTCCGATAATAAAAAATGATAAAAGCAACAATGTTTATTGTTAATAATCGACATTTATTGTTAGATATGAAATAAAAAATAAATGCCAATGAAAAACAAAGCTTTATTTATTCATTAGCCCCAATGTGATGGACTACATTTTAGCTGTGTCAATTCCACTCTATATTCATGCGTGACACACATCAATGGAATGTATGTGTGCGTACTGGGGATCCCCAAAGGTAAATTTTCAAAATAAATGAAAAAAAATACTTAGTTACAGAATTATAAGGATTAAACACATTTTTTCCGGAATTTATTGATGTATAACCTGGACCAAGTCACTCACAAAGTTACTTGTTTGTGAGTGAATTGGTCCAGGTTATACATCAATAAACTCCGGAAAAAATGCGTTTAATCCTATAATAAATTAATTTTAGAGTCACATGTCATTTTATACATGTTTTGATTGGTCTAAAAAGTTGAGGTTATTTTCCAATGTATGGAATTTGAAAATGGACATCGTTCTCAAGGCGTCGCATGCCGTTGTCATCAGTTGATTTTCTTTAAATGAGGCACCTTTGGGGTTATTTAAATTTATTTCCGATTATTTGCCTTATTTTGAAAAAATAAATATATTTTTCAATATCATAACAAAACTAGAAAATTGAATGCCCCCGTCTCAACCTTATCCACCTCAACCCCCACCCCAATTTACTACCTTAACTTTTGGTTTGATTCTGAGGAATGTGAAGGGGTATAATGCAAAGAAAACGTCTTGAAGAGCTAAAATGGATTTTCAATATAACTTAATTTCAAGGAATGGTATATTATTCATTGGGTATGATGTAGAAAACTTATGTATAGACTTTAAAAGGTGTTTGTGTCTTAGTTTGTGTCTGTAAGACACATACAATGCCCCCGCGGTTATAATTGCAAAAGGGTAAATCAATGTTTTGCTTATGCAGCATCAAGCAGAAATGACTGAAATAAATGAATCTGTACCTAACAATGTGAAGGAGCGTTGTTTACACATTAACATGTTTCAGTGGCTAAGTTCATATATGCATAATTTTGTAAAAAATTGTTGAAAATCAAAATCCATATAATATGCACACCTTCAGTGTTGGTACTAACTGTCTACAAAATATAACAGGTCTAGCTCAAAAACTGTAGGAGGAGTTAGCCAAACAAACCATCTATGCTATATGGATTTAGCAAAATCTTTCTAAGTTCATGCATCCATAATTTTGTAAAAAATTGTTGAAAGTCAAAATCCACACATCATGTACACCTTCTGTGTACGTACTAACTGTCTACAAAATATAAAAGGTCTAGTTCAAAAACTGTAGGAGGAGTTAGCCGGACAAACCATATATCCTATAGGGATTTAGCAAAATCTGTCTAAGTTCATGCATCCATAATTTTGTAAAAAGTTGTTGAAAGTCAAAATCCATAAAATATGCATACCTTCAGTGTAAGTACTAACTGTCTACAAAATATAAAAGGTCTAGCTCAAATACTGTAGGAGGAGTTAGCCGGACAAACTTTGCATACTAAGTGTGACGAATGGACGAATGCACGGGCACACAGAAAAAAAAAATTGCACGGACGGACAGACAGGGGTAAAACAATATGCCCCCCGACCAATAGTCGTGGGGGCATAAAAAGTTTGAATTAATCTATAAGGATTGATTGAAATTATTTGTTCGATTCATTAAGGAATATTGGAAATTGTTGAACTGGTTATATGATATAACCTGGCTTTGGTCAATTTACGCTTAATAAACCTCGAAGCGGTTTAAGAAAAGCGTGATCCAAACCAAGTTATGCAAGTATAACCTGTTCAACAATTTCAAATATTCCGTATAATTTAATTTTTACAACAAAATTTAATGATTTCTCGATTTTAATTACCATTATTTCATGAGATTATTTGAATTTTATCGTTGGCGGATGAACACGTTGGTGATGTCACAATATCAACCTAGGTTAGGTTATCGAGTATAACCAAAATTTTTTCCAGACGGATTAGCCAATCAGATTGAAATATTCAAATCAAATTAAATTATTTCGAAATAACTTCAATCAGGTTGTACAGAGTGTACAACTTGATTGAGGTTATTTCTTCATGAACCGAACAAAAATTGAAATCAGTCCTTAAATGAATAAGAGAAGTACATGTAATTTGCAAATTATCTGAAACCACAATTTTTTGGTGTACACAAAACATCTCAAGAAAATTTGATATCACTAAAGAAACATCAATTGCCAGTTAGAATCAGGTATTGTATTCTTAGACCTATTACATTCTAGTTTAACCCTGCCACTTTTTATTGCAGTGCCTGTACCAAGCCAGGAAAGTGAACGGTCATGTATATGTGTGTAAAAGTAGGGGGTATCAATTTTTCCTCTTTCTACGATATTTCTATTGGATTTTGGAAGTGTTCCAACAGTATAGTATTTTTTTCTCTAGATTTTGGAAGTGTTCCAACAGTATAGTATTTTTTTCTCTAGATTTTGGAAGTGTTCCAACAGTATAGTATTTTTTTCTCTAGATTTTGGAAGTGTTCCAACAGTATAGTATTTTTTGTTTTTAATTTTATTATGAAATATAAAGATCATAATATACTTCTTTTTTCTTTTTTTTTAAGTCACAATTTTTTTTCCTTGATGTATAAAATTATGTTCTCTATGATAAGTATTACTATTTTTTTCTAATCAATATTGGGCAGTTTTTTTTCTCTCAAAAAGTCTACCGAGGCATGCCAAATTTGACATACAGCACAGAAACTAAAGTTCCCAACCAATTATTTTGCATGGATACTGACAATCTGATAAAGTGTGCACCATATAACGTTACCAAAAGACTTACAATTTTTTTCATGGTCTCATTTGAATGGCATGCTGCTTCGGTAACAAGATCTAGGGCCTCTGAAAAATAAACATAGTTCTTACATCAACAATGTTTTTATTTTTCACTTTTAGTTTAGCTTTTTATTCTGGGAGATTCTTCACACAAACAAGTAAACAAATACATTTCATAAACATATAAATCGATATTAAAATATATGTAAATTTAAAGTACCAAATGACAAAAAGTTAACAAGAATTTACTTACAACTGCCAATAAGCGCATATCAGAAATGCTTCTAGTAGAAAATTGTGGTGACAAACAGCAAACAAAATCCAACTCTTTTGCTTTAATTTCTTTCCGAGGTGTAAAACATTTGATTTCGTGTTCATTTTCGTTCATAATTCTTCTTGTAAAAGAAGGTCCATTAAATATTTGAAGACACACACACACACACAAGCGGACCAAACTAAATCATAGTCGTCAAGTCACCCACATTGCGCGGGTCACACCCGCAATTTCGTCGTCAAATTCGGAATGACCCGCATCCGTCCTTCACCCGCGCGGGTGTTTAGAATCACCTGCATTTCCGGTTTTACACCCGCACATGACCCACATTCGAGATCCTCGTAGTTTTTCCCTTCAGCATTGAATAATACCATGGATACGCGTCAACAATCTTGAATCTTGGCGAGTACTTTTCAAAATTTAGATCAATTTAGAATTTCATTTAGCCATGTCTCAAAATGTAATAGTACATACACTGTATGATGTATTTAGAAATAAAATGTTACATAACTTAAATCACCTTTTTCCCCATGAAAAAATTACGCTACGCAAAATCACCCCCATTGGAGGTTTCAGAGGTTGACACCTATGAACTATATGATGATGGAAATCCAAGTCCTGGCTTGGGACAAGCACAAAAATATGTCAGGGTTAAATTGTATAATTGGATCACAACTCTACCCTCTTGATAACTGGATCTCCAACAGTAGTACATATAGAGTCAAACCTGTATTAAGAGGTCACCCTTAGGACAAAGAAAAGGTGGTCTTTTAAGACAGGTGACCTCTAAAAAGAGGTTCAATTCATATGAAAATTTCTATGACAGGACAAGAAAAGTGTGAATTTTTAAGACAGGTGACTGCTTAATAGAGGTGACCACATGGGCAGGTTTGACTATAAAAACAAATGATAATAAACCGGCACAGATTTCCCAACACAAAATAGATAATAAACCTGCACAGATTTCACAACACAAAATAGATAATAAACATGCACAGATTCCCCAACACAATATAGATAATAAACCTGCACAGATTTCCCAACACAAAATAGATTATAAACCTGCACAGATTTCCCAACACAAAATAGATAATAAACCTGCACAGATTTCCCAACACAAAATAGATAATAAACCTGCACAGATTTCCCAACACAAAATTAATAATAAACCTGCACAGATTTCCCAACACAAAATAGATATTAAACCTGCACATATTTCCCACCACAAAATAGATAATAAACCTGCACAGATTTCCCAAAACAAAATAAAGACAAAGTACCTTGAGCATCATCTCTATCTGCTGCCTCTTCTGGAAGACGTTTGATGTAATCTGAAATATACAATTATATATATTGTTGAAAGTGGCATTAAACGCCATAGCCCTAACCCCTATACAACTATATATCTTGTTGAAAGTGGCATTAAACACCATAGCCCTAACCCCTATACAACTATATATCTTGTTGAAAGTGGCATTAAACACCATAGCCCTAACCCCTATACAACTATATATATTGTTGAAAGTGGCATTAAACACCATAGCCCTAACCCCTATACAACTATATATCTTGTTGAAAGTGGCATTAAACACTATAGCCCTAACCCCTTTACAACTATATATATTGTTGGAAGTGGCATTAAACACCATAGCCCTAACCCTTATACAACTATATATATTGTTGAAAGTGGCATTAAACACCATAGCCCTAACCCCTATACAACTATATATATTGTTGGAAGTGCCATTAAACACCATAGCCCTAACCCTTATACAACTATATATATTGTTGGAAGTGGCATTAAACACCATAGCCCTAACACCCTTTGCAATTATATATAACAGTTAATTATAAAATCTAGAATAATTTTTGTCAGTGTAGAAAAATCCAGTTAAACCTAGTCTGCTTCTGGTAATCCAGTTTCCACAACCATTAAAACTGACTACTCGGATATCACTGAAATATTGTTGGCAGTGTCTTTAAACTAGAGGCTCACCTGAGCCTGTATCACTGACCTGTTTATACATACAAAGTTTCAGATTGTAAACAATGAAGTCCAGCTTTTGAGAAAAAAAAACCAATTTTATTCATTTCACATAGGCTCCTATGTGTTAAAACTTAACCCATTAAAATTCTGAGCAAACAAGTCTTTTCTCTTTCTCCTTAATGCTAGGTGCTTAGCAGAGAAGCAACAAATACCAATTTTAAAGTCTTTGGTTTGACCTGACTGGGGCTCTAACCCACGGTCTACTGCACTCAAGGTGAGCAAGCCAACCATTACATCACTGATGCATTTTCATGTAGTAGTATTAAAGGTGTGCATGTGTAACAGAAAAATGTTTGATCACATGTTATGGGGTTTCTTGATACAGGTTTCAGGGTCCCTTATATAGTACCTGGTAGTCCCTCTCTTATAAGGCCCTCCTTTCTGCAAAGAAAAAATGGCCTTTTTAATTTATTATGGATTTTGACCGTGACTTCTCAAAAAAGAAATTGCACACAGTGGCCTTTTAAGAGGGTGGCATCTATTATGAGAGATAGTTTAGTAGTACTTTATTAAATCACAGCATCTCAAATCTGGGGAGGGGTGGCCTTTTGTGGGAGTGGCTATATAAGAGGGGCACTACTGTAGTACCTTTGAGTAACATCTCATATCTAGGTACTCTCTGAACTGGTTCTAACATATGATGTTGTAATGTCAAATTCCCACATTCTGGTGACATCTGTAAATAATAGGTAAAAATAGCATGGACATAATTCAAGAACATGTTAGATTCAAGATCTTATCAACACCCTCTTGATTGAAACGTCCCGCCCCNCACCCTTTCCACCCCCAAAAAAAATCATAAGTTAGAAAGTACAAATGGAACATTTATAACATTGATATATTTAATAAGGACAATGATTTTCTGTGATACTGGAGGTCATTCCACTATTATGCAGTACATTTTGCTTCCATATACAGCAGTACTTTTTTAATCCAATTTCTCAACTGACTATCTTAAGAGAAAACACCACAAATACAGAATGTTCCTCTCTGACATGTTATCTTGGCTCTAATACATCCAGTTTTAGCTCTGACTCCTTAATGCTGTGTGCTTAGCAGATAAGCAACAAATATGCGTTTTTTTCTCTTTGTTTTCATCCTTATTGATAGAATTCACAATCTTTAGAAGAGTACACTATGCATTACATTACCAAGGCAATTTTAATGTGTTCTAATTTTCATAGGAATTGTACTGTTATCTTTTTATTCCGTTTATATTTCAGTAGCATTTGTTTGACCCATACAGGTGTAGTAATGCAAATAAAGATCAAAGACAACAGAGTATATATTTGTACTTTATTATAGGAAGAAATATAATTCCTTTACATCTATTATTACTTCAGTTCTATTTTCAAACAAATATTTACCTGTATTTCTTTCATGATTGCTGCAAATCTTGGAGCTTTGTCAGACCAAACAGTTATCAAATGCATGGCATTGTCAAAATTCTTCACATATTCTGAGTACATTTTTAACAATGGAGCATACTGCCTCATCATGTCACCAATTTTAGATTCAGATGACCTGAAATTTTATACAGGTAATCAATTTTTCTGTTATGGGTTGATGGTTTATGGTGTTTAATGCCACTTTCAATCATATTTCAGTTATATCGTAGCGGTAATATGGCTTAATAACCTGAGTTATATTTCCATATGAAAATTTATTGAAAATTTAATTTTCACTTAAAAGAGGGAAGGTCTAAGGTTGTGAGTATGAGTTTCGTACTCATACTAAAACAATATTCAACTAGGAAGAACTGTTTTAGATACCTAAAACTTATGTCTACCCTTAATGAAGTTAATGCAGCCATCTGTCCAACAACCTATCGCGAAAGACAAAAATGTTATGGCCCGGACAAGAAAATACTATTTAAAAAACAATTATTTGACCTTGAGGTCAAAGGTCAAGGTCCCACGAAGATCATTACGGTACACGACACACCACCTTATGCTCATGCACCCACATACCAAATATAATTGACCTATCTCGAAAGACAAAAATGTTATGACCCGGACAAGAAAATAATATTTAAAAAACAATTATTTGACCTTTGTTTTTGACCTTGAGGTCAAAGATCAAGGTCCCATGAAGGTCATTATGGTATGCGACACACTGCCTTATGGTCGTGCACCCACATACCAAATATAATTTACCTATCTGGAAAGACAAAAAAGTTATGGTCCAAACAAACTTCGCAGAAGAAGCAGAAGCGAAGCAGAAGAAGAAAAAATCAGACTAAAAAAAAATATGTCTCCCTTCATTCAAAGGGGAGACATAATTAGAACATCATATTCAATAAATACAGTTTCTGATTTTGGACAATTTTGTATTATGAGAACAAAACTCCAATGTTTTATGATCGTGGGGTGTGGTCTTGACTTCAATATGGGGGAACTAAATCTGTGACACTCAAATGTAAACTACATATTTGTAGTTTGATTAATAACACATCATTAGATATGATTTTGACTTGATCAATCTGGACATGGTACTAAGTCTAGTCTAGTTATAAATAAGTTGAGATTTAAATTCTCTAGTCATATATTCACATTTCATTTCTGTTGTCAAAATTATGTCATCCACTTAAGGAAGTTTGAGTAAAATATGATTCTTTCTTTAAAAGGTGATAAATGTGCATTTTAAGCAACTTCTGCAATCAATTTTCTTGATGACAAATTTATATTTTTTTCTCCATTTGTAACACAAGCTTCCCTGTTATAATTAAGTGATTAATAACATCATAATAAAACCCTCATTTACAGTACTAAAAAACAAGCAATGAGATTAAGGTTTGATGGTAAATAGTAAATATTCTCAACATCACTTTTTTCCTTGTTAAAAATTGCAAAGATTTTTTTTTTTTATCAGTTTCAGAAAAAAAAAGGAAGTAAAAATTTGATACAGTGAAACCTGTCTAAACAGAACCAAGAGTAAAATGGAAACCTGTCTAAACAGAACCAAGAGTAAAATGGAAACCTGTCTAAACAGAACCAAGAGTAAAATGGAATCCTGTATAAACCAGACTTTGAGTAAAGTCCCAATGTAGGAAATCTTTGTTAATTTAACCTCATGTACAAACTGAACAACTGTCTATTCCGAAGACAAAAGTTGTTCCCAAGAAAGTTCGGTTTAGGCATACATACATACAACCATCATCTGGATAATGAAAAAATTAATAGGATTTTTTTTTCTATTATAGTCAAACCATAGTGTAGAAATCAATTGAATTTACAATTTACATCAAAGCAGTCACGTGCCACGATATAGCTGAAATACTGCTAAAGTTGGCATTGAACACCATGCCACGATATAGCTGAAATACTGCTAAAGTTGGCATTGAACACCAATCAACTAATCAAATTAGCCAAGTATTTTATACAACAGACTGACTATATTATACTTCAAGAGGTTTGTTGTATCTTTTCTTTGATGATATACGGCTAGCATCCTGTTTGGAGTCATGTCCTATAACCATTAATTCCTCTTTGACTGTCCAATTATATGCAAGAAAGTTAAATATATTGACCTATCGGCATGTACTCAGTTTTGATACCTAAAGATTTAGTAGGCTCATTGCCGATTGGTTGGTTGACGATATGAACCCAGACATGACCCCATACAGGATGCTGTTAGATGTAAGTGTATCGCCAAATAAAAAAGATACAACAAACATCTTACATTAATTAGATCGTACAAGGAAAAGACTTATTTGAGTTCAAGAAACCCGGGTTCAACAATACATACTATATCTGATCAAATTGCTGTACCCATTTTATTTATTCCTTACTTACCAGGGGGTCATCATGGTCGTGATCATGTGATAGCTTGATTTACAACTACCTATGCAATCAGTGCATCTCACCACTAACATTGTGAGTTTGAATCCCACTCAGGTGAGGTGTACTCGATACAACATTATGTGATAAAGTTTGTCAGTGACTTGTGGTAAGTCAGTCGTTTTCCCCAGGTAATCTGGTTTCCTCCACCAATAAAACTTACCCCCCTTTCCATCTTATTTATTTCTTACTTACCAGTTTCCCACTCTTTCTTCTATCTGAGGTAAGAGAAAATCATTATGCAACAGATATATACTTTGTACATTGGAAAACATTTGTGGAATTATCTCATCTGGAAGAAACTTGTGGTCTTTGTTTTCCTGATTCACTCGTAACTGAAATGTCTGGAAAAGTGAAAAAATAACATATACATATATATATACAGCATATTGTGGGAAAATGACATAATAGTGGCTTTTTTAATTTAAATTAATCATTGCTCATACGTATTAACCTGTGATAAAATACTCATTGGGCCATTGTGGTTGTGATCGTATGGTAGTTAGATTTACAATTACCTATGCAATCAGTACTTATCACCACTAACGCTATCAGTTCGAACCCCACTCAGGCGAGGTGTACTCGATACAACATTATGTGATAAAGTTTGTCAGTGACTAATGCGACAGGTTGGTGGTTTTCTCTGGGTATTCCAGTTTCCTCCACCAATAAAACTGACTGCCACGATATAACTGAAATATTGTTGAAAGTGGCGTTAAACACCATAACTCGAACCCATTAATTACGGTCCTTATTTTAATGTAATCTATCCATATGATAAAAAAAATCTATGCACAAATACAAAGCGAGAAAATGGTATTGTTTATTCCAGTTGTCACCTACAAGAAATCATATTAGAATGGAATTTTATGGTGTATTGGAACACCATATCTTGAAACCTTATCCCTCACTTTTATACTGGATAAAATTTCAGTGGATCAGAGATCAAATGATTTAATTTAAAAAAGTTCATGGTTTATGGTGTTTAACACCACTTTCAACAATATTTCAGCTATATCGTGGAGGTCAGTTTTATTGGTGGAGGAAACCAGAGTACCCAGGGAAAACCACCGACCTGTCGCAAGTCACTGACAAACTTTATCACTTAATGTTGTATAGAGTACACCTTGCCATAAATGGGGTTCAAATATACAACTTTAATAGTGATGGGCAAAAAATGGCTACAACCAGACTTTGGATTAATGTATAAACTGTCTGGAAATTTCTAATTAAAAAAAATGGTTGTTTCAATTTCAAATCAACTTAGACAGAAATACATACTTGTACATTGTATATGATATATTTTTTTCTTCAAAAGGCCAAATTTAAAAAGAATCATTTGATTCCATCATATTATAAGTGTATATCTAGTTACATGTTAACAATAAAAATCAAGGACAAAATAAACTTCTAAAAGGGAAGAGATCAAAATGTTCACTCCTAACACATATACTTCCTTGTCAACAAAAGTTTTTACCTTTACTTATATACTATTTATCTTTTATCAAAGTAAAATAGATTAAAATCTCAATCACATATCAGGAAGTTGGGGAGGACAAAGGACAATATATTTATCTGACATAATTTTACACATAAATTTCATGGTACATGTATCAAAACTTATATATACAGTCAAACCTTTCTTGTGTGACCTTCCAAGGGAACATTGAAATATGGTCATTTAAAACAGGTGGTGCATAATACAGGTTTAATTGATATGAAATGCACTATGAAGGGAAATTAAAATTAAGGTCACATAATACAAGTTACTGCTTAACAGTGGTGGTCACTAAAGCAGGTTCGACTATATATAAAATATTTGTATATTCCAGAGCCTTACATGCATACTTTTTTTCTTCTTTTTATCTCATTTTAAGATTAGACTTCAGACTAGTAATATTATACTTTGTGGTTGTTGTCAGCCATTTTGTGATTGCTATTTTTTTTATTTATATACAGTGAAACCTGTCCAACCCAAACCTCCATGGGACTCATTTTTTGTGGTCGGAATAACCAGGGTTTGGTTTATACAGGCTATTATAACTAAGATTTCTAACATTAGGACTTTATTTAAAGTTCGGTTTATACAGGATTCAATTTTATTTAGTGTCTTCTGTAATTGATTTAAAATATTTCAAAATCAAAACTCATTATTAAAAGAGCTACATTTTGAACTCTGTAGAATGGACAAGGTATAAAATCCTAACATTAGAAATGAGATAGAAAACTTTTCAAACATTCCCTGTCCTCACATACCCACCTTAAAATTTGTTCACATCACGATATAGCTCAAATACTGCTCAAATTGGTGTTAAACATCAATCAATCAACCACATACACACCTTTTTCTAGAACTATTTCTCATTATTTAGTCAACTAAATGTTTTTTTGTTCACTATCACTGTTCTCAACATTATGTTTTTTGGTCACTATCACTGTTCCCAACGTTATGTTTTTTTGGTCACTATCACTGTTCTCAACGTTATGTTTTTTTGGTCACTATCACTGTTCTCAACGTTATGTTTTATTGGTCACTATCACTGTTCTCAATGTTATGTTTTTTTGGTCACTATCACTGTTCTCAACGTTATGTTTTTTTGGTCACTATCACTGTTCTAAACGTTATGTTTTTTTGGTCACTATCACTGTTCTCAGCGTTATGTTTTTTTGGTCACTATCACTGTTCTCAACGTTATGTTTTTTTGGTCACTATCACTGTTCTCAACGTTATGTTTTTTTGGTCACTATCACTGTTCTCAACATTATGTTTTTTTGGTCACTATCACTGTTCTCAACGTTATGTTTTTTTGGTCACTATCACTGTTCTCAACGTTATGTTTTTTTGTCACTATCACTGTTCTCAACGTTATGTTTTTTTGGTCACTATCACTGTTCTCAACGTTATGTTTTTTTGGTCACTATCACTGTTCTCAAAGTTATGTTTTTTGGTCACTATCACTGTTCTCAACGTTATGTTTTATTGGTCACTATCACTGTTCTCAACGTTATGTTTTTTTGGTCACTATCACTGTTCTCAACGTTATGTTTTTTTGGTCACTATCACTGTTCTCAACGTTATGTTTTTTGTTCCTATGCTCAACTGTTACTATGTTGTGCTAACAATATACAATAAAACCTACAACTCAAATGATAACTGTGCTCTCTATCTACAATCCATCTTACGAGGGCTTGAACTTTCTATTTTTTTAATAAATTTTTTTTTTACTAAGTTGTGCTATCAATTTACAGTGGAACTTGTATAATCTGACACCTGAGTTTTCTGACATCCTGTGACATCCGACAAAAATTTATGGTCCCAAAGCATTTCTTTTAACTAAAATAAAAATCTGAGCATTCCAACATCTTGTACAATCCGACACATTTCACTGGTCCCTTGGTGTGTCGGATTGGACATGGTTCCACTGTACAACAAAACATATAACTCAAATGATGACTGTGCTCTCTATCGACAATCATCTTATGATGGCTTGAACTCTCCATTTTTTCAAATAATTTGTTGTTACAATTGTGTCACTTGCTGTCTGATTCAAACAACCAATCAGGAAACAGGTATAACTGATTGTGAGCAATGTGACGATCTAGTTAACACTTTTACTATGTCAATTTCTGGATGTCCTTTCTTTTTTTTCCCCAATGTGACTTGTGTTTACAATGAAAACAGTTAAATGCTCAATTGCTCATGTTTAAAAATCCAATTATCTCTGCCTACTTTTCGTGCCTATTCAATGTAAAAATCCCATGATACATAGTATTGTTTTTTTTTCTGGTAGCAGTCTTTGCGCCAACCCACTTGCCCAAAGACTGGGACAAGTAAAACTGGATAAGCACAAGTGTTTGAATAAATAGAAAATTTTTCTAAATTTGGCTTTCGGACAAGTAGGTGAAAAAAATGAAGGCAAAGGCTGCCAGCAGGAGTGTTTGACTGTGTTTGGAATGAGTATATAATACAGTGACCAGAGGGGGACAGAATAAAAAGACTGGATTATTCTACAGCAAGTGATCATACATGTACTTGTATATGTGGAGGTTCATATACAGTAAATCATTATTACAGTAGTCCCTCTCAAATAAGACCACCCCTTCTGCAGTATAAAAAGAGGCTTTACATGAAGGGGTGGCCTCTCATGGAAGGAGACAATTTAGTAGTATTTTACTATCTCACTGCATCTGAAATCTGGCCTGATAAGAGGGGTGGCCTTTGGTTGGAGGTGACCTTACAAGACGGGTACTACACTATCTCTGTTTACAGGGTCAATCAACATAAGAATATGGTCCTATCATAGTAGTTGTTGGATTAATTAGTACAGTAGAACCTGTTTAAACCGACACACCAAGAGACCAGAGAAATGTGTCGGATTGTACAGGATGTCAGAACCTGTCTAAACCGACACACCAAGAGACCAGAGAAATGTATCAAGATTGTACAGGATGTTGGAATACTCAGCTTTTATTTTAGTTAACAGAAATAATTTGGGACCATACATTTTTGTCAGATGTCAGATGGAAAAACTCAGGTGTCGGATTGCACAAGTTCCACTGTACTTATAATTTACTTTGCTAATTTGACATATAAGAGTGGGTTCTTTCAACTTCAACAATTCCCAAAAGCGAAATTTGACAGTATGTCCAATATTATTCTTATATTGTTTAGACAGATAGATGAGAAACTACTACTTTTAATGATTCAAATTTTCATAGTTCCAGAGATTCCCAAATTAAGTTTCGCTTCGATTTTAATTTTTAAAGTTGAACAGTATGAATCAAGTGCACCCAAGTTAAGCTGTAAAAATATTATTGTACAACAAAATATTACCTGAACTAACAACTTTAATCTTTGTACATAAGATTTCTCTGTATATAATAATTCTTCTACTATCTTCTGTATCTTATCCTTAGGAGCTTCAGTACTTTCCTGAAAATAAACCTAAATAATTATCATCCTGACGAAGCCTTCCTAAGAAGGGGAAACCAGTTGATTCAATAAATATACTGCATCAGTATACTCGGTTGTTGATGTTTAATGACCTATTCATTAAATATTATTAAGTTTGAAAAGTTAATTATTATCAATAATGGATGAAGGTGTCTATATGACATGGATGGCCCTACATTCGGCTAATGTAAACCCCTGGGCATAATTCCAGAACGGAAAAGGTAGAACAGTCTGAAATTGAACTCAGTCTTCCTTTTATGATCCCTCCAGAGGCATACAATTTCAGAACTGTTTGGTTCTTTATCCTTTACTTTTGTGTTTGTACTGCTGTTTATTGTTATTTGCATTGGAAAATTCCATTCACTCTAATGGAAAAGACTGCAAGGGGAGAATCACACAGGAGAAGACCATATACTGGAAAGACAGCTTAGGAAATCACACAGGAGAAGACCATATACTGGAAAGACAGCTTAGGAAATCACACAGGAGAAGACCATATACTGGAAAGACAGCTTAGGAAATCACACAGAGGAGAGTGTAAGCTTAGTTTTATTTTGGGTTTAAAGTTTCCAATTTATATGTTTATTTGTACTTGGCAGAAAAAATACAATAATGCACTTTAATAAATCTACGCTTAATCTTTAGGATGAATTGGTTTTGGAAATTATGTTCTAGGGGATTCTTACCAACGTCAAGGAATATCTTTGATGAAAATGATACACTGTTATAAGAGAACCAGTATGAAAAAGAAACACAGGGAAGGATTTTACCAAGGTTTCTACATGTGCTGCAGGTCCAAAAATTTAACAATTAACATTCAAAATGGCAGCTAAAATTCTTCTATACAATATGGGTCATCATATTGTACACTAATCAAGAACGTAAAAAGTGGTCAAGTCTGAAATAGAACTTGGCCTCCCTTTTATGGTCCCTCACCATTTATATAAATTTCAAATGATTTCCTAAAGGGGAACTTAACTTATTGAGCAAAAACCAAATGCAAGACATACAGACATACACACATTGGTAAAATTTAACCCCCCCCCCTCCAATGCTTAAGGGAGGAGACCAAAAAAAAAAATTATAGTGGTAATTAAAATTCTGAGGACAACAAACAACTTGCATAATTAAAGCTATCATTTGTGACTTCCTCTGAATAAGACTTCAGTTACTTTTATATTATATACACAGATAATTAGTTACTTAATTATTCTACTTGTAAGCTATAATATCTAAGTTTAATGCATTTGTACCATAAAGTTTTGATTTATATCAGCTGGCAGTATGAATTCTGTTGGTGCTAAGTCTTCAGCCTGATGCATAATTTTCCTATTAAAATCCTATGGTTCAGAAACAAATATCCAGAAACATAACAGTAAGTTCTTTAGATTGATTGATTGTTGGTAGCTTAACCTCCAGTGGCAAATAAATATTTCATGCATAAGTTTTATGAAAAGAAACTTTAAACAGTGATGGTCGGGTCATCAATTCCACCAATATTTAACAAACTGAACAATCACCATGTATTCATCAGGACAATTAGTAAGTCCTTCATTGGTATAGTTATTATTCAGTTCCATTACATAAAAATCCTTACTGGATATCATATTCCAACATTTTCATCTGATTTTCAATACATTCCATAAAGTTTTTCCCCCCGACTGATAAAGTTAGTTGATAAAGAACTCATAAGGTCTTCAACTGACAACAGTTCACTAATACAGCTAATGATAATCTCATTGGATAAAATAATATCACTTCCCAGTACAATATATGTAATAGTTATACACTGAGGTATAGGTGTTTCTGGATTAGAAACCATGAGGGCCGGAGGCCCGAGGGGTTTCTAATCCAGAAACACTGTATACCAAAGTGTATAACTAACTTACTCCACAGGTTATTCTAAATACACGAACTATTCATTACAGAGTGTCATAGAAAACAAAAACAATAAATACAGAAATATTTAATTACATAAAACGATACATTTTTGTGGTTTCCCCATTGAGTACTCCTTCTTTAAAGATAGATTGAAGGTCTGAGTTGTATTTAAGGATTAAACAGATTGATTGGTTAATAATAAAAGATAATGCTGAATACTAGTTATTCAATATGTACCTATATTCTTTTACAACATGATCTTAAGGAATGATAGACATGTTATATTGAACTGAACTTTTTGTAGAAAATAGATATTAACCAAAAAACCATATTGTCACAAATATTACTCAGAACAGCCAAATAAAGTAAGTAAGAATATATATTGAATATTACAAAGTATTTTTCGACCCATAAACTTTTAAGTTTTTAAGTGCGCATTTAACATGTCAATGGTTTTTTTACCACGGAAAACAGACAATTGAAAAAGGGGTTTCAGAATAAAAGAATGTGATTGCATTCTAATTTTTCACAATTTTAATATAATTTTTAATTTTAACAAATTTTTCGAGAAAAATGGGGAGCCCCCCCCCCCCCCCCCCCCCCCCCTCTCCGATATCCTCCCCACCGGATCCACCAATGGATAAACTTTTGAAAGAGTGCCGACATTTAATGTGTTTTCATTTTACAATGCTTTCCCGGCCAAGTTTTTTATAAATTATTTATTATAATTAAGTTTAACCTTTTTAACAATTGCTTGGATGTTTTAGACTATAATTCATTAACAAGATTGTTTACTATGCTTCATTAATAAAATCTTCATGTTTTCTTTTTCAGTTTTTCAAGATCCAGTTTTCGTGTTATCTTCAGCTGAATGGTAATTAATTACTTCATTGTTGTAGGCACAATAGGCCGTGCTCATAGGGTGTGAAGACAAGGGTTTCCAGAAACCCATGTCGTCACACCCTGTGAACACAGGCTATTGTTCTAATAACAATGAAGTAATTCATAGTATGCAGTTTCAGAGATAGAAAGTGTATGGTTTAACAATAGACCTGGGGTGT
>MJUT01006372.1:703997-737912 GCA_002080005.1 Gigantidas platifrons | reverse complement strand
GGACGGACGGAAGGACGGACGGACGGACAGACGGACAGAGGTAAAACAGTATACCCCCCTCCCCCTTCGGGGAGCGGGGGTATAATAATATGTGAGATGTTTTAAGTGTCTTTGAAGTACCAGGTATTTATTGCATTTCATATGAAGGGGAAGTCAATCAGATGGTCGGAGCTTACAATTGCCTTATATTTGTTCAAATTGAGAAATTAAAATGGTTGGGGTGGGGGATTATGGTATTTAACGTCACTTTCAACCATATGCAGTTATATTATAGAGCTGTCAGTTTTATTGGTGGAGGAAACGGGAGTACCTGGAGAAACCAACTGACCAGCCATAAGTCACTGACAAACTTTATCACATCATGTTGTATCAAGCACACCTCGCCATGAGCGGGATTTAAACTCACAATTTTAGTGATGATAGGCACTGATTGCACAGCTAGTTGTAAATTCAACTACCATACAATCATGACCACAATGGCCCCCGTATCCCTTGGTGGCTCGCTGTGAGGCAAAATTTTCTTACCCAATACATTATATCCTCTTTTGTCCTGTGGCAATATAAACTTCTACCCATTGCCCAATCCCAGTGCCACCTTTTTACCTACATGATTTATTGCTTGACAAATTCTCGTCATGAATATAGACAATATTCTGCTCACCTGACATTAAACAAGAATCAATCTTCAATGATGGATACAGTGAAACCTGCTTAAACCGAACTCTGAATAAACTAGAATCCTGTATATACCAAACTATAAATTAAGGCCCAATATAAGAAATCTTAATTTAACCTGTGTATGTAACATTTTATTTTTTCCTCCATGATATTCTTTCCGGCAGAATATTTTTAATATAAAATATTATCCTTGGACAATATTTCAATATTAAATTTCTTCCAATGCTATTATATATCTTCCGGATAAGGTGGAAGAAATTTAATGTTAAAATATATCCAATGATAACATTGCATATTATATTTCGTCCTGAAAAAATATTATAGAGGAAATAATCTGATTTTATATGTTACTAATTTTTTCAACTAATTAATTTGCATTGCTGCAAATAAATATGTACTTAATACTAGTGTAATATTTCTTCATTACTGCAGTATTTTTTAAGTAAATATATCATTACAATTACACTGTTTTAATAATATTCATAAGATTTTCTCTTGTTACTTTTCCTCAGTCGCTTTGGTTGAGGAGTGCACAAAATTTAATTTTCACTCTCCGTTTCATTATCTTCTTCACTAATATACAGTGGTGATACTTGTAAAGTCAAACATTACTAGTTTCTGCATTATGTGGATACTTTTGGTCCTGTATATATATGTAACTATATCATTATATTCTTCTTCTTCCATTATTTAATATCTACTGTTACCGATGCATGACTCTATTGATTTTATTATGGGTTTGAATACTACTCAATCTGTCATTTAAATTTACATAGTTCTGGCTATAATATATTTCCCGTATATATATATTATTACCTGTAAATTGTATTTATAAAATATTTTCCGGATGGGCCGGGTGATTTATTAATCAGCGTCGGAAATAATATTACATACCTTAGTATAAAATACTATCCAGATTAGCTCATTTGATGGATCGGGTGATTTATCTATGAGTGTAGGTATTAATATTACAGATGCGTCTCGTGAATTAATAATCAGCGTCGGACATAATATAACACACAGACCTTAGTATAATTTATTATCCGGATACTTTTTATAGCAATGGAAAGTATTTTATTATAAAATATTTACCGTGACATAAAATTTAATATTAAATTCTTTCCACCGGATACAATTTCAACCTGAAAAAATTATGCCTTACATGTATACTAAACACCTGTCTCAAAGTTGGTCACTCAAAAGGAGGTTCGGTTAAGACATGTTTCACTGTACAGAGATGTGCAAAAAGTATGCGGTCACTGTAATTTTTTTTACTATATATTTCATATAAAACTACATTTTTTCAAAACATTCTTCCAAAGTCAATTCCTATTCGATTTTGATAAAAAAAAAATTACCAACAAAAGCAAGAGAACGTATGTAGTTTTTGTGATTATTTTAAAATATTTTTTTGAAGCACAGATTTAAAGTATTCATGATTTAAACACAAACTTAAATAATTTGTCTTCAAACGTACTATCATTGTATTGTTTTTTTTTATACATTCAAAATTTAGTTCTGTGTTCAACTAGTGAACTCTAAAAAAAAATTTTTGAATATAGATTATGCTAAAATTACAATGTAAAACTACATTTAATTCTGCCTTTGTTGGTAAAAAAAATTCATCAATATCGAACAAGAATTGACTTTTGGATATCGTTTTGAAAAAATGTGGTTTTATATGAAATACATACTAAAAAATTACAGTGACCAAATACCTTTTGCACGTCTCTGTATATGTAAATATTGGCAGTCTCTTTATTTTAAACCTTTATACATCTCTGTTAAAACTCTAAACTTACAGTGAATCCTTTACTCTCTGTGCTCACTTCCTGAATGGGCAGTTTAGTAGAAATGTCTTCATCACTGTCTGTTGTAGGCAAACTATCAGTGTCTGAATTTGACCAACTACGAAATATTTCTGCAGTATCAACGGATAACATTCCATCTAAAACGGTCCCTGATTCATTCTCAGATTCCCTGTTTTCAGTTTTATCCTGCCCACTTGACGTAGTTGTATCTGAAGTGTCACCACAATCAGAAGATTTTAAACTGTTTCTAGTACTACCGATCGGTGATTCTAATCCATCGTTGTTTAAAGACGGAGTTTGTGACACATCGTCTCCATTTACATTTTTAATATTCAATATTTTACTGTCATAAATTTTAAAAGGTGAATCACTTTTTGGAGATACACTAATGTCTTCACCATTTGTCGTTTTGTTTCTATTGAGCTGACTAACTAGGGCTTTAACATAACCTGTTTTTACAGCTACTCCGCCATACTGAATAGGTTCATCCCCTGACATATTTTGACTTTTTCTAAATCGATCCTGAACTTTTTTGAATAAAGCAAAATGTTCATCCCCTTGAAGGAAAACCTTTTTATTAGGATCAGGGGACGACGGAACAGATGACGATTGCCTAGTTTTTGGATCTCTGTTCCCGCGTTCGGCCAATTTTCTGAATCTTGCAAGTCTGTCTTGTACAATTCCAGCTGCTGCTTTGGGTGAACTGGGAGTTGATAGTGCAACAGGTTCCGATTCTAATGACTTCGATCGTTCCAAATTCCTAACAGTTATATTTTTAGAATCTTCTGAGGAACTTTGTTTTTTAACTTTTGAGTTGTCAGTTTCTTTTTGCTCTATTTTTCCCTCTTCTTCTTTAGTGCTATCTGAATTTGTGTTTTCAACAGAATCACTTTTCTCTAGATCAGCATTTTGGCATGTTTCGTCAGAATCTTGTTTATTTTTATCCAAAGTTTCACTAAATATTTGTTTATTTTTAATATCTTCCTCTAACTGTTGTAACAGACTACCATCAACTTCTACTGATGTTATTTCCTCAATAGATTTGTGGCAGTGGATTTTCTCATCACAGAACACTATAGCTTCATCTTCTTCTTCACTATTATCTTCATCATAGTTGTAAGATGAAATAGTACCGGTACTTTTTGTTTTCTTGGAAAATTTCACATTATTAAGAAGTTTGTCAAAAAACTTTGGCTTGGAGGGAGCTAAAAATAGATAAAAAGATAGATTATCGAACTATGTAGTTGTACCAAATATAATGAAACTATCAAAATCAAACACAAACAGGAATCCTGTATAAACCAAACTTTTAATAAAGTCCCAATGCAGGAAATCTTTGTTAATTTAACCTATAAAAACCAAGCACCTGTTTTTCTGAACACATACACTGGTTCCCTGTAGGTTTGGTTTGGACAGGTTTCCCTCTCATTACATATTATCTTCAGTGGTACTACTTGTTTTTACCAGTATCTTGTACATGATTTTGTACATGTATCATAAAAAGGGCATATTGTAAATGAGAATGACATGATTTTTTCTGTAATTTATCATGTGAAGGTTATCGGGTCTCAAACCCAAAGAGCTGCTCAGCATGTCCATGTGTTATAATGCTGGAAGCCTGACTATGGAGACCATAGTTTGTAGCATGTTTGGAGAGTGCCACGATCCCTGCACACTAAAATCCTCTTTTGTAGATTTCGAAAAAGAGTAACGGTAGGTGCTTTGTAGTCACTACGAAACACTACATTTTTCATTCCTACCCAACTCGCCATACTTTTGTCAGTGGCTGTCAAAAGTTGATCCATCCTGTCTCTCATTTCTAAATAATATTTACATATCATTGAACTTATTCTCATCCTAAATACAGCTGAAATACTGCTCGCTGGACGTTAAGCAATAATCAGTCAGTGAGTATTTTATCATGTTCATGACATTAGACTAGACTGAAACACCAGTCCACAGGTAAGAAATATCACTCTGATTGGACAAATTATCCTGATTCTGAGCCAACCATTCTTTGTTCCTTATTTCTGCATGCTTAGCGGAGAAACATGCAAATACCAATTTATAGTCTTTGGTTTGATTCTACCTGGGCTTGATCCCAAGATCTACTGGACTCATGAAGGGCACGCTCAAAATTGCACTACCAATGTGATAAACACAGTGTAGAATGACAAGCATCTTTTACAATATTTACAACTGAATGCCAGACTAAAACAATTTTTCGTTCAGACCCTTTCCAAAATATCTCCTCTTAGATATTGCCTGTTAATGAAGCTGATATAAGGGTATTTCCTTCATATCTGATATTAATTCTGCAAATCCCTCACAAAATTTTCAGGGGGGGGGGGACATATTGGACGGTTTCAAGTTGTGATTCCTTTTTTAAAGTCTGCATTTCCTTAATATCTGATATTAATTCTGCAAAGCCCTCCCAAAATGTTCAAGGGGGGGGGGGGCATATTGGACGGTTTCAAGTTGTGATTTCTTTTTTAAAGTCTGCGTTTCCTTAATATCTGATATTAGTTCTGCAAATTCATCCCAAAATTTTCAGGAGGGACAAATTGGACGATTTCAAATTGTGATTTTTTTCTTCTAAATTCCTGCAGTTATTAGGCTTATAATTAACCATGTAATGTGTAATCTTACAGCATCTTTTCATTGACCCAGCTGATTAACAGCTAAAATCAATATTTTGATTGGTTCATGAATCAGACTCAATGACTTTGTGTAGGAATGGCACCTTAGCCAGTGCTAACCTCAAAATCAATACTCATTCTGATTATACAATGTACTTTTCTAATAACATTTGTGTGTAGAATTAATTATCCTAATATTCCATGATATTGTTTGAATCAATAAAAAGGTTTATGTCAAGTCCATTTATTTTTTTCAAATTTGACAAATTAAAAAAAAAGTTCTTTTATATAACAGACTTTCTAATTTTGAGAATTATATTCCTATTAGACATATCAATTTAAATGTGTAATTCTATTGGTTCACCATCACTGATGGTGACATTAACATGACATTATAAATGAACTTTGGTCATGTTGAAAAATCTTATTACATTGAGGGTTACTTTGCATGGTGCAAAATTTTTGTGATTTGGCACCAAAAAAAAATGTGGATAATATTTTGTGTTTTATATTTTCTAAGTCATGATTATATAATTTCCTTTACATTATTATTTGGTTTTTTTCTGATCTTACTTTTGTCCTTTTTGAACTGGGGCTGTCTTGGTTGTGATCATATGGTAGTATGCAATCAGTACCTATCACCACTAAAATTGTGAGTTCGAATTCGGCTCAGGTGAGGTGTATACCCAATACAACATTATCTGATAAAGTTTGTTAGTGACTTGCGGCAGGTTGGTGGTTTTCTCCGGTTTCCTCCACCAATAAAATTGACCACGAGGATATAACTGAAATATTGTTGAAAGTGGCATTAAACACCATAACTCTAATCCCCCTTTCTGAACAATCTGCATGTAACAGTATCTAAAAGACAAAAATTAGCTTGCTACGAGGAATGTATTTCAGTGAAGAACAAGACAATTTTTTTCTCAAAATATTGAGAGTAATTATACTTAAGCATTACTGAGGAAAATATTATGGCTTCCAACACTTACTGGCATTTAATTTCATTCAAGTCCCTGAAAATAGTTACTATCTGTATGGGAAATAACGAAATGAGACCTATTACATGTAGCACCATATTGAATCAAAATGTTCTCAACTTTAAAAGATGTCATATTTCTACACTTAAGTACATTTTTTATTTATAAAACTGTATAAAATGTCGAAGATTTATTCTCCAGTTATTTTTAACCTATAATAGTGTGACAATTAGTATCAGTGGTAGAAGAAGCCAGACCGACACTTGGAAAACATTTAAGACTAACATGCAAACAAAAATCAAAATGATATCTAACATTCACATTCTGCTTAAAAAAAAGCAGTCTGGAGACTTCAAACACAGTGAAATCTTTACAAAATATACAGATTTATTAATAGATAAAAATATGGAATGTCTTGTTAATTCTGTTTTAATATTAAAAAATGCTTTAATTAATATCAATATCTAAAACTTATATAATATGCATCTCGTGGTAATTGTTACTATAATGACAGAGGTAACATGTTCCATTCTTTTTATCTTATCTTCGGTTTTCTTTCTACTTTGAATAAAGCGAAGTCTTGATTGAAAGCATGCTAATTATATGATTTAAAAATTTGCACCTGTAAGATACCTTAACCTTTAGAAAAAAAGAGCATGTTGGGAGTTTAATCTAAGCTTCCTGTTACGTAACTGACAATTCTTGAAAAAGAACAGATCAATTGGTAGAAAATGCTAAGACAAACATGATCATAAAGCTATTCTCAAATCAATACACTTAAATTGTAAAACAATATTTCAATTACTGTTAAAAAATGCAAGGAGTAATTTCGAAAAAAATATGTTTAAAAAAAAAATTAATTCTTACCCCACATGCACATGTTCAGTGATCCATTTTTATTTTTCTTTTAAAGATATTTTTTTTAGAAAATCAATGACGCTGATGGAATTTGTGCCTTGGACTTGCATGCTGACTCATTTTGAAGGTCAAGGTAATATTGGAATAATTTTTTTTGTTCTCTCTTTTTCTCTTTTCCCTAGTGTAATGTATTGATAATAACTCAGGTGCATGGCAGTCATCAAGAGGGACCAATTAATAAGTTATAGATTTTTATACATCAATACTAAATTTATCATCTGTATATACAATGTATACATATTGATCACTAAGGAATGTGTGGGAGGACTGAAATTAATATATAGTCATACTATGATATTATATGGCTTAAACAAGATAATGATGAAAGATGATGTGATGATTCAAATAATTGAGCAAATATATCTTTCATGAATTAAAATTAAAATATATATAGATATATAGGAACATATAATACAACAAAATTCTTTTTAGAAAATTATTATTTTTTATTATATGATTATTTATCATTTATGAACATATAGCTAATTAATGGTAATAATTGTATCGTCTAATTGTGTATATTATGATGAAATGTAAAAGCAAATGAATATGAAATAGATTTAAGTGGACTTTTTTTTCTTCTTATTTTCCACTTGCTACCCCTGGACAAGTGAAATTGATGTAAAACAGGGACCCTTAATGTGCGCTCCTGCGCCATCAAGGTTATTGTAAACAGATTTTGAATAAATTATATTATAATGAAAAAAAAAAAACAAACATTTTAAATATTTTTGTTTTAACCAAAAAAAATACATTTTTAGTGTTCATAAAATCATAGAAAGTATTTGTATTAGAACATATACACAAAATTCTTTTTAGAAAATTATTATTTAAAAAAAATATATATATTTAAGGAATATTTGAAATTGTTAAACAGGTTATACGATATAACCTGGTTTGGGTCAGTTTATGCTTAATAAACCGCGAAGCGGTTTATGAAAAGCGTAAACTGACCCAAACCAGGTTATGCAAGTATAACCTGTTCAACAATTCAAATATTCCTTATAATTTAATTTTCACAACTAAATTTAATGATTCCTCGATTTTAATTACGATTATTTCATGTGACTATTTGAATTTGTCGTTGGCGGATGAACACGTTGGTGACGTCACAATACCAACCGAGGTTATCAAGTATAACCAAAATTTACTCCAGGCGGATTAACCAATCAGATTGAAATATTCAAATCAAATTAAATTATATATAAATAGTTTTGTTTTAAGAAGAAAATCCATTTTCGGTGTTTATAAAATCATAGAAGGTATTTGTAAAGACTTGGATGCTCCCACTAGTGGAGCAAATAATATCTTTTTACAGATAAAAATAACAGAAATTATTTAAAATTACTGACTGGCATTTGCAACAGAAAAAAATGTCATTCTACATTGAAAGGAAGATCAAAATGACAAATAAGAAAATTGTTAAAAAAAAACAAAATTCATTTCTAACATTAGGAAAAATCAGAAATGAGTACAAAAAGATAGATATTTATATAAATGTACATGAGAGACCATCCAACTTTACACTTAGACATAAATTAAAGTAAAGGAAGTGATTTTATTGCTGTTCGACATTTCACAGTCATAAAAGAAGAATGAATTAAGGTTCATAATTGGCCCTAAACTGTTAGGTGTTGTTGTTGTTTGATGGTGTTTAATGCCACTTTCAACAATATTTCAATTATATCTTGGCAGTCAGTTTTATTAGTGGAGGAAACCAGAGGATGCGAAGAAAACCACCAACCTCTAAACTGTCAGTTATTGCAGAACAAGTATCTACAATGTCCCCTTGTCATGGTCAAGTTAAAATATGAACTGGAATAGGTTATTTTGCAAAAAAAAATTGCTAATAAAAATATGGTTTTGTCAATTATTTACAGAATCCTCTTTTTTAAACAACTTAATATGTATGTTTGTATTAGGGATCAATACAGAACACAAGTTTTATGAAAGGTAAATTTAAACTGATGGTCAACAAAGTAAACAACCACTTCTAACTTCAAATTATTGAACACATTGTATTTATTATCTTTTTTTTCTTTTTGTATATTTTAGTTGTTGATTGTAATGATAAATATTTACTAGTAACATGAATAAAGAGGTACAAGTTTGCGCTCAGTCTCTGTATACAAGACAGAAAACTGCAGTAAAATTTGCTAAAAATTATGATCTTCTGGAAAATATCAGTGTACTGTTATGGGATCATAGCTATTTGAGAATTGTTTTCTCTTATTGAATTTTCTACCTATATAAAAGCAACAAAATGCAAGTAAAAAACATGGTCAAAATCAAATTGACCATTATTTAATAATTAGCTAAAATATATAAAAAAAAATATTAATTGAAATGGAAACTTGGAAAAATGTCATTTTCAGAGCAATCAAAAATCATAACTCCTAAAAGACAATTGATCATTTTATCACAAGTAACAATAGGTATAATTTTTGGACATGAAGCATAGGTATAAAAAAGTTTGCAACTTGAAGATTGGTCAGCTAATAATTAAGGTGTGCATTTGGAAAAATATAGAGATAATTATGGTTTATATTTTCACATCATATGTTCTAAATTACAGTAAAATCTGTCTTGAATAACCTCTCCAATGAGAGGCCACACTCTTTAGGGAGACTTGAATAACCTCTTCAACGAGAGGCCACACTCTTTAGGGAGACTTGAATAACCTCTCCAATGAGAGGCCACACTCTTTAGGGAGACTTGAATAACCTCTCCAATGAAAGACCACACTCTTTAGGGAGAAACCCCCTCCCAGAGGGTGTGCCGGGGGTAGAATAGGCACCAGGTTTCTCCGTCCTAGAGACACTAGTCCTCTAAAAGGGGTCAACCCCACAGGAACCCCGGGGTATAGAAATTGGACTGAGAGCTTCTTTGGCTTGAAGGGGCATCCGTCGGTTGTGCGGGATGTATAAATTGACAACCAACCCGTCCTTCAGATGAGACGTAAATAAAACCGAGGTCCCGTGTTGAGAGATTGCCACCCTCTTCGCATGTTAAAGAACACAGTGTAACAGCTCATGGTCCATAGGAGACCTGTTGCACTGGCAAAATTATCCATCCCTACCCATCACATTTCCTTGTTTTGAGTCTCGTGGCATGAAAAATTGCTCGCTGGACGTTAAACATCAATCAATCAATCAATCTCTTTAGGCAGACCACTTTAAAATGTCTCAATTCTTAATCAACTATAAGCAATAACATTTTTTGAGAAGCCAGTGTTGTAAAAGACCATATTTGGGTGACAAAAGGGATGGTCTCTCAAGACAGGTTTCTATGTACTGTAAGAGTGAGTGAGTGAGTGATTGTTGTTTAACACCAACTCAGCAATTTTCCAGCTATATCAATGAAATGATGATGAGGTTCGCTTTGTACTAGACCAACAAACTTAGTTGAATTTTTATAATGCTAGCTCTCTGAAACAACAGTCCGTGGGTAGACTTGTTGGCCCACTCTGACACATCATCCTGATTGAGAACAAACCAGTCTTTACTCTTTCCCCTTAATGCTGCGTGCTTAGCAGAGAAGCAACAAATATCTATTTGATAGTTTTTGGTTCGACCCGATCGGGGATCGAACCAATGATCTACCGCTCTCGAGGCGAGCATGCTAACCATTACATCACCGATGTGGTTTGTACTGTAAGAAATGGTTTAATAACTTGTAGATCATAAGTAATACCTTTCTGTTTTTTCCTCAATGTAGCTAGATCTGGAATGGATCTTGTACGACCTCTTTTCTTTAGATTGACCTGTACTGATCTTGTACCACTGATAAATACTTCATCATCAAATGCCCTCAACTCATCTTTAGAGGATGGCTTTGGGAAATTTTCGTTTTCACCTGAAATGTTTTTCAAAATAAAAGTTAAAGAAAACCATTTGAGCAATCAAGAATGGACAATCCAGAAACACGGGCAACATTGGACACAAGACACAGAAACGAAGACAAAGAAAACAAAAACACAACAAAGAAAACTAAAAAGATAAACAAACGTAATGTTGGTCTGTTACCTGAAGTAAAATTACCTTTACATTTGTATACCTATATAGGTTTGGTTTGGTTTGGTTTATGGTGTTTAATGCCATTTTCAACAATATTTTAATTATCGTGGCGGTAAGTTTTATTGGTGAAGGAAACCAGAGTACCCAGAGAAAACCACTGACCTGTTGCAAATCACTAACAAACTTTATGTTACACATAATGTTGTATCGAGTACACCTTGCCATTAGCAGGATTCAAACTCACAACATTAGTGATAATAGGTACTGATTGCATAGGTAGTGGTGAATCCAACTACCATATGATCACGACTACAACGGCCCCTACCCAAGTAGGTAAAAAAAGTTACCTGAAGAAAAATTACCTATACATTTGTATACCTAATCAGGTAAAAAAAGGAAAAACAATAAACGTCTACAATAGACAATTATTTATCAGAGAATACCAACTACTATGATGTAATAAATTTATGATGAACATTAATTTAATAATGACTAAAACTGTAAATCATGTACATAATAAATACTCATAAGAAATAGTAGTTAGCAGACAGACCAGAACTAAATCCTTATAAATCCTTCACCTTATAATGATCATATTCTAATAACTGTGAAGATCTCAATAATTCTTGTTTTCCTGTCTAATATATATGTTTATATTATCAGTAATTTCCCCTCAAGTGGTATTAGAAAAAAATTAAATAAATATTAATTTTTCATTTTCAATCTACAAATTATATTTAAAAAACAATTCTCATAATTTAGACTATTAAAGTTATTATTACCTGTTAAAACAAGCTTTTAATCCAGAAAAAAATATTCACAAAAAATGAATACACTAAATATGTATTTACTATAAGGATTATTACATACAACAATAAGAGTGGGCAGTACACTGGACAAAAGACTAGTATGACAAGGTCATTCATCAAATATCTACCAATAATAGGGGTCATTTTATTTTCTGACATTATATCCCAAAAATCATGATTGTTCGCACTAAATAAAATATAAAACGATCATTGATCACCCATATATAGCGTTACCTGTCAGTGCCCCCAGGCTATTGTTATTAACAGGATGTATTAATTAATTTTACATATAAATTTGGATTTTATTAGTCTTGAAAAATCACAACATCTTATAACCTTACATCTTCCTGTAATTAATTATACAGAAACTTAACTATGGTGATTTTTCACCGATCTCCGATCTTGGTTTATGGTGTTTAATGCCACTTTCAACAATATTTCAATCATATCATGGCGGTCAGTTTTATTGGTGGAGGACACTGGAGAACCTGGAGAAAACTGCCAACCTGTCGCAAGTCACTGACAAACTTTTATCATTTAATGTTGTATCGTCTGAGTGGGATTCGAACTTACAACGTTAGTGTATTACCAATCTTCGAGATGCAGTTGGTAAATATGATTCCACAGATTGTGTAAATGAAGGATAACAGATGGGTGTAATAAAAGCCTTGTTAATGAGTAAAAACTATTTGCTTTAACTTCCGCAAGTCTTAGATTGTAATCTTATATATTAATTGATGCAACAATTATATAATTCTGACATGTGCATGTGTTTTAATCATAATATATATATATACCAGTACTTGTCTTTCATATTTCCAGTGAAAGGGATAGATCAATGGTAAAAACAAATATTCTACCATGAACCAACTTGAAATATTTATTTTCAAATTTTTAAATTAATAATTCCTAAAAATCAAAAATATTTGTTTTTGTATTATAAACATCAACAGATACCAATATGATTCTAGTGCATTGAATGCACAATGATATATTTATTTTCTTCAGTGAAACACAAACAGCTTGAAAATAAGATTATCAAACACAGAAAAACAGAAAAGAAATCCAAACATACCATAGTGAAGCAAACTACTGGTATATATTAAACAGTCTTTTTTTTTTAAATCTATTTTCATCTATATAAGAAAAATATGAGACCTTGAAAAATGTATCATCCATAAGTGATTAAAATGCTGATATTTTGTTTTTAAAATGCTGATAATTGTTTTTAAAATGCTGATAATTTGCTTTAAAATGCTGATATTTTGTTTTTAAAATGCTGATATTGTGCTCTATCTTCCAGACACTCAAGGACACACAGATCATATATAAATGCTATAGGACATTGCAGGAGGAAAACAACCTCCTATAACAATATTTTATTGTTGAAAAATGGAGTCAAAGTATTAATTGTCAAGTTGAATTCTAAAACACCTATACAATGTGAGATGTGTGCAAACATTTTTTTTTTTTTTTTTTTAAAGTTTCAAGGATATGGGTTGAAAAATGAAGGGTGGGGGTGCTTACACTACATTTGTATCCCCCCCAAATGTTTATGTCTGTCTACCAGTTACCCATCATATTACAGTCAAACTTGCCCATGCAGTCACCTGTATTTAAAGGTCACCTTTTCTTGTCCTGTCATAGGAAACTTCATATGAATCGAGCCTCTTTTAAAGGGTCACCTGTCTTTTAAGGCCACTTTTACTTTGTCCCAAAGGTGACCTCTTAATACAGGTTTGACTGTAAATATAACCTCATAGTTGCTACTTCTTTCTTTTAATGAATACAAATAAGTTGGCTGCACAAATCTGTCAGTAGACTTATTATATAATAATCCCAGAAATACAATGTCTTAAAAGTTGTTTTTTAAAGTCAATCCATTTTAAAGATTACATCAAAGCAGCTCACAATATCAAATTTCATATAATTCTTACCTGTAAAATGTATAGATAGATAAACAGGTAAGTATATACTGGTACATGTACACCTACTTGTCACGAGAATGTTGCAAGTATATATCAGTCATCGTCTGCATCCTGACACGATACTACTGTGTTTTGGTTGATGTCATTGCTGTGTGACAATAAAACAAATATTTCTCCGTACTATACTGACCCAAGAATAAATAATGCACAAAAAGTAGATATTTTATTTATTCAGACAAAGATTGTACCTGTTGTACTGGTTAAACCTTATCTCTTAAATGATAAGTAGATTTACTAACCAAACTTTAGCCCATTGACCATTTAATTATTTATATTTATGAATATTTCATATTTGGTGGTTGTCAGTAGCCTTATTTGGTTTATAAATAGTGTATTAGATTGATACTTTTTGGTTTTGTGGTCTCAAAAATGTTTGCACTTTTGGCTGTCCAATTTTGTTGTTATTACTGATGAGTTGTTTATTTAAGGAATATTTGAAATTGTTGAACAGGTTATACGATATAACCTGGTTTGGGTCAGTTTACGCTTAATAAACCGCGAAGCGGTTTATGAAAAGCGTATACTGACCCAAACCAGGTTATGCAAGTATAACCTGTTCAACAATTTCAAATATTCCTTATAATTTAATTTTTACAACAAAATTTAATGATTCCTGGATTTTAATTACGATTATTTCATGTGACTATTTGAATATGTCGTTAGCGGATGAACACGTTGGTGACGTCACAATACCAACCCAGGTTATCGAGTATAGCCAAAATTTCCCCGTGCGGATTAGCCAATCAGATTGAAATATTCAAATCAAATTAAATTATTAATTATTAGTAATGAAAATAAACATCTAATGCATGTAACTTCATTGGTACATTGACAATAATCTTAATTAGTTTTAATGACAAGTTGATCTCTAAAAACAATCAATTTTTTTTAATTTATTTATGCCGTCATTTCAGGGGTTAGTGTGATGAAGTTTAACGTCATTTTCAACAATATTTCAGTTATATCGTGGCGGTAAGTTTTATTGGTGGGGGAAACCGGAATACCCAGAGAAAACCTCAGACCTGCCACAAGTCACTGACAAACTTTATCACATAATGTTGTATCGAGTACATCTCGTCTAAGTGGGATTTGAACACACAATGTTAGTGGTGATAGGCACTAATTGCATAGGTAGTTGTAAATCCAATTACCATACGATCACGACCATTTTTAAGCATCTATCTATAAATGAGTAGACTTCCATATCATGCAAGGATAAGGAAATACCAACACAAGAACTTGATTACTGCATTATATATTTTGTATGTACTTCACTTTAAAAAAAAAAGTTTATCTTTAATCAAAATATCCTTATTCAACTGCAATCTTTTTTTTATGTTTATTTTTATTTTGTTGGGTTTTTTTATGAAATTTTCCAAATTTATTAATTATACAGGCATCAAGAAATTCCATACATTTATTTCATATTTTCGTTATTTGGTTCCCTGAAGGAAGTAAACATATTACAGTAAGATTTAGTGGTATTATACAAGACTTTGACAGATATATGCTCTCTCCACTAATATAAGTATTGGTATATGTCTCTGACACTGTACAACTTCCACATTTCTTAAATGTTTTTTTTTACACCATGTTACATTTTTGTCCTAAATATGACCACTATAAAGGTCACATAAAATACATCTACATGATGTATAGGTTGTATAACTGTATAAACTATACACTAACAACATTCATACAATGCACCGCTATATTTTTCTTGTATCGTAATAAAAAGACAAACATTGGCAGTTATTATGTTGTTAACTGATGGACCAAATTTATACAGAATAGTAAACTGGTAACTACATGTACTGGTAGTTAATTTGAAAAAAAAACTGTTATTGTATTTAAACATTATTCAGAAAATAGAATCGCTTACGGATTCGGATTACTCCTTTGATATCTTCAAACTCTTCTTATTGTTGTTTATTTTCACTTTCAGAAATTTTTCGACTATATCAATACTACCAGGAAGGAAAGTCCAAACAAATTTAACACATATGAAATAACAGGATAAAACTGTTGGCCTTGTGTAGGTGTCTGAAAACCGAAACACTTGAGAGATAGGTATCATCACACAAACCAATGTCAGGGGTGTTAGGCCTGTGGTAGTAATTGACCTGAGCCACTCAGCCACCTAGACCCCTGCCACAATAAGGCAAAAATCAATAATAACTTATTTGACTGTTAATCTGTAATAAATCATATATATAATATGTCCATTGGTTGAAAACAATATCTACAATCACCTTGAAGCAATTCACTGAAATAGTCAGAAAACTACATAAAAAAAACACAACCTTCCAAGAATTTATCATTCCTACAAATTATGAATGGAAAGTTTCAAACAGTGATCTTTAATAATTCTTAAAATTTTAACTTTCAAGAACTTTATCAAACAATGCTCATACACTATACAGCGTAACATGAGTCACAACATTAAATACAATACAGGAACTCAAATTTTAACAAAACAAACTGCTACCTCTCACTTAGATCTAGGTTCAGAAAAGTTGTAAAAAACCAAATTGAGGCCAAATCTGTTCAAAATTGTAAATTAACAACTATGCACTATAAGCACTGGGGCATATTTTACTAAGTCCACACTGCACAAATGACAAAAAAATAATATAAACAAAGTTTAAACAATGATGGTGAACAATTAGTCTAGTGCTATATGGTCCCAAAGATATTTTTTTTTTCATATTTAGCCAGTCAGAAGAGACAATTGGACAATTCAAAATTGAAATTCAAATGTTGTTATCTATCCTGTAAATGAGGACATACTACAATATTCTCTTATTGGTGGAAAAAAAACTTAAATCTACTTTCAAATTTTGTGTGGTTATTTTCAATTACAGACCCCATGAGAAAATTGTTCTCAACATTTACATAAAATAAAATTTTTAAGGTCATAGGTTTACGAAATTTATCAAATTTACACATGATATGAGAGACAGACCTTTTGATGTACCAATAAAACAAATTGTCATTAATATATTATATTTAGTAGTTAAAAAATAGAAGAGAAAATCTATCAGTTGATGTCACTAATGCAAAGGGACAGCTATGATACTTTCTGCAATGGGCAAGACAAAGGCCAAGACATGAACATTCTAACAAAAGATATATAACATGCAGAAAAAACTTTACCTAATTACACAAAATTTGTAGAAATTTTAAACAATTTTACAAATAATAAAAATTTGTTGAAAAAAAATAAATGCTTACCGTATGCATAACATACAATTTGTATCTACTTTTCAGAAAAAGACAGATTTACAGAAAAGGAAATATTTCATAACATATTTCCTGGTCAATCCTAAACAAGGAAATAGCAGGACAAAAATAGTTTATAATACTCTTTTGGTCTAAATACAGGATTATGAAAAGAAAATTTAAATAGTGATGGTCAACGATTCCACCAATATCAACAAAACGAACAATCACCTCTCATCATATACTCTTTTAGATTAAATACAGGATTATGAAAAGAAAATTTAAATAGTGATGGTAGAAAATTCCACAAATATCATTAACAATACGAACAATCACCTTTTGGCTTAGATTTATGGTGTTTAATGCCACTTTCAGCTACCCTGTGACAGTCAGTTTTATTGGTGGAGAAAACGGAGTAGCCGGAGAAAACCACCAACCTGTTGCAAGTTCCTGACAAACTTAACAATCAAATCATTGAGCATAAAAAATCATGACATATTATTTTGGAAATCCAGGTCCGGGTTTGGGACAGGCACAAAAATGTTGTGGAGTTAAACCTGTTAATGGAATCCCAACCTTCTGCTCTTGATAATGTGAACTCCAATGGCAATAACAGATATAGAAAAACCTGCACAAATTCGCTTCCACTTTTAAAGATTACATACTATCACAAAACTGAATGACTACAAAAACATGGACAGTACAGTAGCAGGGTCAATAAATGACTACAAAAACATGGACAGTACAGTAGCAGGGTCAATAAATGCTTTTAGTTAACATACAACTAGCTAAGAAGGTTAAGAATCTGTTGGTTAAAGACATTACTCTTAAGAGTTTAGCTTAATTTATCTCGGAAACCATTAGGGAAAGAGGAAATCCCTAAACATTATACATGTACTCCCACAAGGTCTTTACATAATCAATTTAAGAAGAAAAACGCAACAAAATTAGATGCAAAATAAAAATTATGTATACCTGCTAAACATGTGAAAATTTCAAAATTTTTCAAAAATAAAATACAATGAAGGTAATTTTCGTGATTGACTCATAATGATGAATATTTTTGTAAAAAAAATTGCATTCAGTTTGCATTAAAATTGGATGAAAAATAAAAATGTAAAAATTTGGAAATTAGTACTTTTTTGCTCGTTTGGATTGATTTTATCTAAGAAAAAAAACCATAAGAGAATCTGAGATAGAGGAAATCTGTTGACATAACACCAGAAGTCCTCAACACTATTAATTCAAGGGGAAAAAAACCCATAAAAATTGAAAGAGAAATAACAATTTTATATACCTTCCAAATATGAGAAGTTTAGAAATTTTGGTCTCTTATCAAAATAAAATACATCAGTTTGTTTAAAGGTCCATTAATAACCAATAAAGATGAACATTTAAAAAAAAAACACACATTAAAATGGAATGGAAATAAAAAAGTACAAATTGTGAAATTCATCCTCCTTTTGTTACAGGTTACATAATAACATGTATTTCTCTTAAAGGGATATTCATAAGAAATTCATTAAAAACAAGTTTTAAAAAATAGATGAACAATAAATTTTGTAGACCCATATATGGAAATATCCTATTGAGCCCCTTTGGGCATAACATCCTACTGACCCCCTTTGGGCATATTTTTTTTCTACATCTATATGAGCCAGAATCTCCATTAACAATCTCAATCTATATTGTGTCCCAGTTATCATTGTATTCAAATTTCAGAAGGATCAGTCAACTAGAAGAACTAATGAGATTTTACAGAAAAAATTGTGTCTACAAATGGATGACAAGATGACAACCCCATAACATAATACAATCACAAATTTGAGGGCTTTATAATGGGGGGGGGGGGTTACAAATTAATGCATATACTGTACATTGTGCATTATATACAGCACCTCTAGTCTAGCATTTGCTTGAAATACTAATTGTAAGATGGGTGGTTGGTGGTGGGTTATGGTATTTAATGCCACTTTCAACAATATTTCAGCTATATCGTGGCCGTCGGTTTTATTGATGGAGAAAACAGGAGTACCCAGAGAAAACCACTGAAATCATTGACAAACTTTATATCACATAATGTATCAAGTACACCTCGTCATGAATGGGGTTCGAACTCACAACTTTAGTGGTGATAGGCACTGATTACATAGAATGTTGTAAATCCAACTACCACTAATTGTAAGACATGGTGGGCAGCTCTATAAGTAGAGGTCACAGCTGCACCTGGAGAGAGTGACAGACCCGCTGCAAGTCACAGACAAACATTTATCACTCAAGTAAAATAGTATCAAGTACACCTTCCACAGAAAGAAATCAAATGCACAGTTTTGGTAGTAATACACAGTAGATGTAAATATGACTGACATCAAATATCATATCTACAACAACCCCCAACAACGCATATACATTATACAATACACACTAAGAAAATAATATAACAGATGAAACTTACTGTGTCAATTTGAAGGGACTGACGATTTAATTAATTCAAATTATCAAGAATAATCAAGTTATCAAGGATAAATTAACTAGACAAGTATACAACCAGATAAAATTGATGGCAACGACAGCACCATTACATAATACAACCGCAAATTTATTTCAAAATTATTTCTGTCCTATAATCATTAATTGCTCCCTCTTTCCTGTCACACACAAAGATCTACTGAAATCCCATAAACAGGTCTAATCCAATTACTTCAGTAGGGTTGTGAACTTCAGATTTGACTAATATTAATTTTTTAATCAAATGCATTATAGAAATAATTCAATTAGTACTTGTACGAGTTCAAAAAACTGTGGTTCGACTGTACATGGGAAGATTTAAATTATGATACTTACAATATGATATCTGGGACTATTATACTGTCAGTATAATAGTCCCAGATGATATATCTCACAATTCATAGAAATAAGGAAATACATACTTTTGTTTTCTCATCAACACCGCTTCTTTAAATTTCAAACAAATCCCACAAATTCTTAATAATCTGATATTTGAATAGGTGACGAAATAATATAGTCACATGAGTTGTTTACATCACCTTGATAAAAAACAACTTCTAAATAAAACACTGTATTTCTTCCTCATTCCATTTAAATATTCTTAAATATTTATGTTGACAAGACATTAAAAATAAACGGCAGCTTGCATATTAAAATGTGTCACAATTTACATACAAGTCAATATTCATATTAAATATATTGAATTTCAACAAAAAGAAAGAATGACACATATAAATAATAAAATAAACAAATGACACAAATAAATAATAAAATAAACAATCTATTTACATCAATACATATTTTTATGCAATATTCAATATTATTCACAACAGTTATAATTCCAATCAACTTTAAAATATTGTTTAGTATTTCAATTATGTAATAAAAGCTTAAACAATATAAACAAACAATTTATGTTTACCTGTATTAGAATAGAAAAAATTCCAATAATTGTTTTTGTATTTCACCTTTATAATCCTATCAGCATTTATAAATATCTATCCTTCAAGTGTGTGTTGTTGTTTGTTTTTTTTATCTATGTACAAATCATTAGTAAATACTTTATATGAAGACCTCAATATAAACAGAGATGTTGTCCATAAAATCAGGAAGTCCACACTTCACCCAGGTTGACATGATGCATGTCCTATATTTGTATCATTGTAGTGTTTATGTAAACCACTTTGAGCTGTAAGGTTTTTTTTTTATTGTTATTATATAGGCTCAAGAAATATTTATATTGTGTGAATTAAAAACAATATTATTCTTATAAGGTGGTACAACAACAGGTCTAAATAAATATGTTAGACTTATACATTCACTAGATATTTTCTAAACTACAAATGGTCAAACCTGCTTTAGTGACCACCTCTATTAAGCAATAAAGTTTATTTTCCCTTCACAGTGCATATTATATTAATGCAACTTGTATTTAGTGACCACCTGTTTTTTGTGACTCTATTTTGAATGTTCCCTTGGATGGTCACATAACACAGGTTTTAAACTAGTTTTAATATTTTCTTTATTATATTTTGTTATTTCAACATCAAATTTTTGAAGCAGAAAGTAAATATTAACAAAAAATGTAAGTCCCAAAAAAAGGATGTTTTTTCTCAAAATTCTTCATTATTTGTACTTTTCTATTTTCAAAGAACATGTTATACCTCAATGTTCTTGGTCAATGATGTGGTACATATTGACCATGCAAAGTCTTATCTAATATTTGAAATATCTCACAGAATAAATGTACAACTGACACAATGAAATACCAGTAACATACATGTTGCAAAAAACTAAAATGAATTGAATGACATTTTTTGTTTAATGCTCAAATTTAGAAATAGCCATTTTTTGTGACCTTTTGGTGGAGTTTAAATAGAGGAAACCCGTTGACATAATACTGGAAGCTCTCACTACAGTTAATGCAAAAAGAAAAGAACCCGTCAGAAGGGGATGAAAAAAATATCTATATACCTTACAAATATGCACAATTTGGGATCCTTTAAGAACCCATTTTCAAATTAAAATAGCTAAATTTAATTGATTTTTTTATGACCCATTAATAATAACCCATAAAAATGAACATTTTTCAAAAAACTGCATTAAAATAGGCTGAAAAACAAATTTATTCATAATTTAGAAATTGGCACTTTTGGTTGAATTTATCTTGGAAACTTTATAAGATAGAGGAAATCGTTCAACATATCACTGGAAGCTCTTACCATAGTCATTTCAAAGATGTAAACCACATCAAAATATTGGGTTTAAAATTAAAAAAAATTATATACCTTCAAAATATGTCATTAAATTTGTCAAAAATCTGCAAAATTACAAATGGTACAGAAAACCTGAAATTCATGTTTAACAACTCATTACCATATAAAATTTAGCTAATTCAAATTAAAAAAAAATTGTAGACGCAATGGCTATTCTAAGAAAAGTTCTGTTTCTAGTAACAAGTGCCATCTTTGATAGAAAGCTATGCTATCAGACACAGTTTTAAAAGAGGACCATCAAAGAATTCTACTAGCCATGTTTGGTAAAAAATTGTCAACTGGATTCAGAAGAGATCTTGAAAGAAGATACTTCTATTTTTAGTAACATCGGCCATATTTGAAGAAGAGTGGATCTGTCAAACATAATTTTTAAAAACCCTACTTGCAATGTTCAATTAAAATTGACACAGTGGATTCAGAAGAGATGCTAAAAGTAGTTAAATATATTTCCATTTTTACTAATGGCTGCCATATTTAAAGGTAGGCAGACACATCAGAAAAATTAATAACAAGTATCAAGGACCCTTTTGGCCAAGTTTGGTTAAAATTGACCAAAAGGTTTAAGAGGAGATGTCAAAAGCATGAAAGTTTATGTACGGATGACAGACGACGGACACTTAGTGATGACAATAGTTCATATGACTAAGAGGTGGGGCATTCATGCATGTGATACCCTCCTCTTTAAAAGACATCCTACCTCATCTTTGCTAATACATATTCCAATTTTAAAAGGAGAATAAAAACTAACAACATTTTAAGTATTTAAAAGGTTTTAAGATAGTTTTAACATATATTAGGTGGCTTAAGGGTTGGTTATACAGTATATAGAAAGAAAATATTAAAACAAGGAACAGGGAAAAGGATAAACATAAAGACTAAAAATTCTGAAAATGTTGCCATGTAAATCTTACCATGCTTATCTTGTGAAAGAACTCTTGATTTCTTAACACATAACATTTCAATAAAATAAATCTCAATTCAAACAAAATATGAAATTTGCTGTAATGGATACAGGAACTCACTTTTCATCACTGATTTGTCATAAGTACTTTCAAATCCTGGTTTGTATTTTACTAGTATATATAATAAACTAATCACTTTACAAAATAATACTTAGCTTTAGCCAGAGTTATCTCCCTCTTGTTGTTGTAGTAGATTCAATTATGGTATTTGTATTTCATAATTTCAGAGAAAATGCATGAATTCTAGGAAAAGGAAATATGTCCTTATAAAATTAAAATAGATGCAAAATTAATAGACATAATACTTTTTATCCTGAAAATGTGTGATTTTGAGTACTAATAAAGGGGGTCAAATAAACTGCAGGTCATGAACCTAATTAAGCATTTCTGGTACCTGATTCATGTAGAGTAACAGAAAGATACAGTAACAGTATAGTGCTGACATCACAGATGACAACATTGAAAGCAATTAGAAAGATGCTTGTTTCAGTTATTTTCATACAATTTGGCAGGTGTTTTGGACTTTTTGACCTTGTAGGATAAACACAATATAAGTAGATTGTTGTTAAATATAAAAATTAATTTGCACTCGCTGGGATACAGGCTGGCTCACTTTTCTACCTGTTTCTAAAGCTCGTTCAAATAAATTTTATATTTTCCGACAATGTACGTATATTGTATATATACATTTGTGATATATATCACAGTTACATATAATTAATTTCATTAATTTGTCATTTTTTTTTTTTGTCAGCATCACAATTTAGGATTGGTGTGGACAGAGAACTGGTACCAGGAGAAACCAGTATATGTAGGGATAGGGCATGTGGACCGAAATTTAGATTGTCACACAGGGATACTTGTAGCAATTTATTTTGATGCATCCAGAAAACATTACTGAAAATTTTGGCGAGTCCTACCAATGAAAATTTTTTTATTTGAAGACTTTGGTTAGTCCCAACTGAAAATGGCAAATTCAGAACTCATCTAAGTAAGTTGCAAGGATCTCTGTCCATAGGAGAAGGATGACATAATGGAGAAGGTCTTAAAATTTTGCATTGCAAAGGGCCATCAACGATCATTGGTGTGTTGCTCTTCATAGTTTTTTTATGCATCTGGCAATTCTCAAGATACATGAAACACTCATTTATATCAAATCCTAGTATTTGATTTGTACGACACAACTACATGAAGCAGAGGACCTTTTTGGAGTGGTTGCATCCCGCTGAGGAGAAACTACATGTAGTTCCTATTTCTATACCTTAGTGTTCCCTTGGGGGTCAATAGATTATCGGTACATTATTATGCCACCATGCCCCCACTTATATGTGTTGTCCACAGTTTGGTTTGGTTTGGTTTATGGTGTTCAACATCACTTTCAACATTATTTCAGTTATATCGTGACGGCCAGTTTTATTGGTGGAGGAAACAGGAGTACTTGCAGAAAACCACCGACCTGTCGCAAGTCTCTGACAAACTTTATCAAATAATGTTGTATCAAGAACACCTCGTCAAGAACGGGGTTCGAACTCACAACTTTAGTGGTGATAGTCACTGATTGCACAGGTAGTTGTAAATCCAACTATCATACGATCAAGACTACGACAGCCCCTATATGTGTTGTCTATGTACTTAAAATAATTCTATGTGATATCAACTTATTAGTTACTTGTAGCAGGTCTTCCATGTCCTCTCTCTCTCTCTGACTGCCACGATATAACTGAAATATTGTTGAAAGTTGTTAAACACCAATAATTTTAATCATATTTCAATGAAATGACACTCTTTATCACAAAAAGTTGTATCAAGTAACTCTCACCATAGGCTGGAATCGAACTCACAACTAAAGTGGAGATAGGTACTGAATGACTAGGTAGATATAAAACTAATAAGTGGATCAATTTGCCTTCAATTTGATGTATAGAAAGATGAGTGTACATTGTTAATGGATGAAACAATAGAAACGAACCATTTACTAAACAAATTAAAATTGATAAAATCTCATGCCAAATATTGCTGTCAGGTTTTTTCATATTTTATTACATGACTGTGATGTGTGTTTCATAAATTATAGTGAAAAAATGGAACTACAGTCAAACCTACATTAAAGGGCACCTCTATATAACAAATCACTGTCTATAAAAGGGCACCTCTATATAACAGATCACTGTCTATAAAAGGCAGTCTAATTTTTCCCATTAATGAATAGTGCATATAATTTTAACCTGTATATATAAAGGGCTACAGCTCAATAAGGCCACATTTTCAGATTTGCTTGAGTGGACTTTATATACAGGTTTACTGTGTGTAACTGTGGTTCAACACATATTTAAAATGTCTCTGTAGTGTTAATAACTTTTTTTTATTTCAAATCTTGACTCAGGTTTTTTAGTTAAATTGATTTTTGTTTTCTCTTCCAGTTACAAAACCAAAACAAAATAACAACAAGATGAACTGTGAGCTAATGCTCACTTATGATACCCCCGCTCTTCGACAAATAGGAAGAAGGAATCTGACGGGTCAAAAACGCTTCCCACGATATGGGGTACCTATATGAAGCTTGTGATGAAATATCAGACTTCTGCCATCAACAGTTGCTGAGAAAAATGTGACGAAAAATGAGCATATATGTTCAATGTGTATAAAAATCAACAAAGTCTGCAAACAGGAAGAAGGAATCTGATGGGTCCAAAAACACTTCGCACGATCAATGGTTGCTTAGAAAAATACGACGAAAAATGTGCATATATGTTAAATGTGTATAAAAGCCAACTGAGTCGGCAAACAGGAAGTAGGAATCTGAAGGGTCAAAAAACACTTCCCACGATATGGGGTACCTATATGAAGCTTGTGATGAAATATCAGACTTCTGCCATCAATAGTTACTGAGAAAAATGTGATGAAAAATGTGCATATATGCTCAATGTGTATAAAAACCAACCAAGTCGGCAAACAGGAAGCAGGAAACTGACGGGTCCAAAAATGCTTCCCACAATATGGCATACCTATATAAAGCTTGTGACCAAATATCAGATTTGTGCTATCAAAAGTTGCTGAGAAAAATGAGACAAAAAATATCATGGGATGGACGGAAGGACAGACGGACAGAGGTAAAACAGTATACCATGATTTTTCACACGAAATACCCCAAAATTTTCGCGCCTCCCTCCGCTCGGCACGATTATTTTAAGTGCGTCCCCCCTAACTTGAAATCCTGGATCTGCCCCTGTATACCCCCCTCCCACTCCAGGGAGCGGGGGTATAATAAATACTCCAATATTAATACTGGTATTTCCATGAATATTACAAAATAAACACTTCCTTATTGAATAAAGCTATTAAAAAAACAAATTGACTTACATGTAGTACAGTTTCATAAATTTCAATACAAAAATTAAACTAACCTTGAGATTTTATCACAGAAACTTACACTTGCATTCAATATTTCTTTAAAATATGCAAAAATTAAAAATCCAAAACTAATACATGTAATGCTTAAATATAAATATATGAAACAGGAAGATCACTTCAAGTACACTTCAAATAATAATGATCTTCCCTGTTATGCAAGTTTTACTTATTGTTTCACATGTAGTGTATTGTGTATCAGTTTAACAGCTTCTAAAATTACTATTTAATCTCAATCCACTCTTTCTAAATTTTGCAACATGAATGCATTCTTTTCCTTTGATCTTTTTAGGGTTTATATACCAAAATGTAAGCAACAGCTAAGAACTATGAAATAATACACACAGATACGAGATATTGCACACTGCTGTAGTTTTATTACTCACAGAGAGTCGTGCAATAATCAACGACGTAGATGTGATATTGCACGGCTTCATGTTTCAAATCATTTATACCTCAGTTTTCCCTTTTAAACAGAGAAACAATCTCACAATTCGTGTTTGATTGTTTAACCTTTTAATCGTGGTATAAATATCATTTAAATATTGAATAAATTCGTTTGAAGTTTCATTGGGGTATGAAAGCGTTGACTGAAGTACATTTTCAATGAAGCGCAGCAGTGCTTCATGTTGAAAATGTGCTTCGATTGGGGTATGAAAGCATTGACCGAAGTACATTTTCATTGAAGTGCAGTAGCGCTTCATGTTGAAAATGTGCTTCGATCAACGCTTTCATACCCCATTGAAACTTCAAAAGAATGACTAATTCATTGATTGATTTTTTGGTGTTTTAACGCCAATTTCAGCAGTATTTCAGCTATATCATGGCGACCAGTTTTAGTGGTGGAGGAAGCCGGAGTACCCGGAGAGAACCACCGACCATGGGCAAGTAACTGGTAAACTCAAAAGAATGCATTCAATTCTTATAATTATATTTAAATCACACCAAAATTTAATATAGTTGAATTTTTCGTTGTGAATTTTATTTGTGTTAGATTATTTGCTGTTGGAAATTACTACGCCATTGTTTACATCTGACGTCGTAATGGAGGCAAGTTTGGGTTTGAGTTTCATTTGGATGTGAAACATCTCTTTTATAATCATGTGACCACTTCATAACCAATCATATTGTAACAGTTCAATGAAAAACGGAACTAATGTAATTATTTAGTATTTGAAGCTTGTGTTAAATTTTTGACCCACAGGGCACACTGACTCAATAGAGACTGGGGCCATCATTCATGATCATTGGTGCAAGATAGAATCTGCATACCACACACATGATTAAATAATGTCCTATTTCTCTCATTTCTGTAACATTTTGATATACATTTGTATTGCTGAACTATTGTTCTTGTCCTGAATATCCCATAATATTTACCAATGAATACTTTAAGCAAAAAACAATCAATCAATCAATCAATCAATCATGGTTTCTTCATCACTAAATGACACCATGATATAAACAGAAAAAAAGTTTGCTGGAATCTGGTAGGACAACTATACAATCAACCAATCTATAAAAACAAACTGACTGTCGTGTCCTCTATTAGTATCTGAATTTGCTGTAAGCAATTTTTCAAGCATATCATTTATTCTCAAAATTGGCAAAGTTAATCAATTTTTAACTAGCTACTTCAGATAATTTCCCATTAGTAAATTAAAATGGCTTCTGTAGTTAACAGAAAACTTCAAGACTCATCATCTTCTTCAATAAAGTAAAAAAAAATGTTCCAGATCAATTTAAAATCATTTTTGCAATTAACAGGAAAACAAAATTCAAGAATCATCATATTCTTCAATAAAATAAAACATGTTCCACTTAATTCAAAACGATTTTTGCAATTAACAGAAAACTTCAAGAATCATCATTTTCTTCAATAAAGTAAAAAAATGTTCCAATCAATCTATAATTAACCAATACATCAACAGTATATATATAACATGCCAAAGTACAACATAGTCTCATGTAATTTATATCTATGAAACTTACAACAGCTACAAATTAATTATCAACATAACCAAATAAAATGCTTACAAATCAAGCTGTTCACTTTCAGAATAAATGGCAAATTCCTAAATAATGACTATCAAGAGATATTTGTTTATGTTATGATCCACAGAAATAAAAGATAATCTAGTAACCTATTAGTGTTTATGTACCCTCCCTTCAGAAGATTTGTATTGTATAGTGAGGTCACATTGGTATCCCAATGTTTATATACCCTCTCTTCAGAAGATTTGTATTGTATGGTGAGGTCACACTGGTATCCCAATGTTTATATACCCTCCCTTCAGAAGATTTGTATAGTGAGCTTGCATCGGTATCCTAGGGGCTGTCCTGGTCGTGATCGTATGGTAGTTGGATTTATATCTATCTGTGCAATCAGTGCCTATCACCAATAAAGTTGTGAGTTCGAATCCCATTCATGGCGAGGTGTACTTGATGCAACATTATGTGATAAAGTTTGCCAGTGACTTGCGACAGGACGGTGGTTTTCTCTGGGTACTCTTTAAGTTTCCTCCACCAATAAAACTGACCACCACGATATAACTGAAATGTTGTTGAAAGTGGCATTAAATAACATAAACCACCATCACCTAATGTTTATATACCGTCCCTGTCAGCAGATTTGTATTGCATGGTGAGGTCACATTGATACCCTACTGCTTCTTAATCTCCCTGTAATCACTGGCATGTCTTCAATGATGAACACAACTCATTCCCAAATTAGGTGTGAGATGGCCCCTGACATGTACCGTATATATGATTCTAAATAATCAACACTATATATGTGCTTTTTACCTCATAGATGTGGGGCTAACAGAAAGATTATGTAAATACTGGTATTTTTTTTAGTAAACATTCCATTCAAATGATTCAGGATACATCTAAAGTTCTGGATGTTTGATTTTCCCTTTCAATACTACATGTATTTCAGTACTATTTTGTGACAGTTAGGTTTTACGGGTGGTAGAAACCATTGTACAGTGAATAAACCACTGATCTCTTATAAGTCACCAACAAAACTTTATGACATAAAAGTTGTATATACTTTGTACCATTTTCCCCATGTTATATTAGAAATCACTATAGTAGGTACAAAACTTTATGACATAAAAGTTGTATATACTTTGTACCATTTTCCCCATGTTATATTAGAAATCACTATAGTAGGTACAAAACTTTATGACATACAAGTTGTATAGACTTTGTACCATTTTCCCCATGTTATATTAGAAATCACTATAGTACCGGTAATATGATAAGTATCGATTACATAGGTAGATGTAAATCCAACTACCATACGATCAGGACCACTGACCTCTCATAAGTCACAGACATAAAAGTTGCATAGACTTAGTACACTTTGCCACATGCTGTAATAGATATAACTTTAGTAATATGATAAGAATCGATTACATAGGTAGATGTAAATCCAACTACCATACGATCAGGATCACCACACAGAGCCCCAAGGACATTGTGAGATCATGTCAAACAATGTCAAGGTCAGAGAAATATTTTGATGGATCTTTTACTAGTATACAGTGAAAGTGAAACCTGTCTTAAAGGGAACCTTTATATATAACAAATCACTGTCTATAAAGGGCAGTCTAATTTTTACCATTAATGAATAGTAGTGCATATAATTTTAACCTGTATATAAAGGACAACTGCTCATAAAGATCACATTTTCAGGTTCCCTTGAGTGGCCTTTATATACAAGTTTGACTATTTGTGTATTTTGGATATTAATTATTACTTTAAGGGCTATTAATGTTATTAATAATGCATTGGAAATAATAGAATTCAAAGGACCTCATTACATAAAAATCAAAAGTATACAAACTGACATCCTGACCCCAGGGGATGCATGATAATCTTAGTAAATTGATGACCATTCTGTCATGAGTTGAAATATTAATAAGGTACAATCTGCTATCCTTAATTAATAAATGAAGGGACCAAACCTGTTCATACTTGGAGGGGGGTTATGGTGCTTAATGCCACTTTCAACGATATTTCAGTTATATAGTAGCGGCCAGTTTTATTGATGGAGGAAACTAGGTACCTGCAGAAAACCACCGTGTCATATGTGGAGGAGCTTAGATTTGGAATGCTAAAAACAGACAGAATTTGTTTTTCGTCTCGGAGTAGATGCTAATTCCTTTTCTCTCAAAATTTACTAAGGGCATCGTGTAGAAACAATATACAGTGGAACCTGTCTAATCCGACACACCAAGGGACCAGGGAAATGTGTCGGATTGTACAGTATGTCGGAATACTCAGGTTTTATTTATGTTAACAGAATTACTTTGGAACCATAAATTTTTGTCGGATGTCACAGGATGTCGAAAAACTCAGGTGTCGGATTGCACAGGTTCCACTGTATATATATGGGATACTGAAGCATTAAAATTTATTTTGCCAGACAAGATACAGAATTTTTTTAAATACCATACCCATGATAAGAAAATGGTTTGTGTCAAATATAAAATTATTAATACTGTTGAAAATTGTAATGGAAACAGGGTTATTGTTCTTGGTCTAACCATATTTATAATTCTTTAAGCCTTCACTTTAATTTGTTAGGTTAAATTACAGTCATATCTGTCTTATGTGACATTCCAAGGGAAGAGTGAAATATGGTCACATAAGACAGGTGGTCACTTAATACAGGTTAAATTAATATGAAATGCACTGTGAAGGGAAATAAAAAATTATGGTCATATAATACAAGTTATTGCTTAATAGAGGTGGTCACTAAAGCTGGCTTGACTGTGTTAGCATCGATCCATTCAGAACATTTTTATGTTATTAAGTTGTGTAATCATGAACAGTTGAGTAATAAACTACACCATTTTATGTGTGTTGTACTTGTCAAATTTTGCATAAAAGTACATGTACTTACTGTCAACAACCTATGTAAAAAACTATGTTTGAAAAATGTACCATAACCTCATTTATATGACCTTATTTTTGGGGGAATTAATGGAGTCTATCACAAACATATAAGTACCCTTAATTGCATAATTGTGTTTACTTCTGTGCAGATATATATGTATAACTTTAAGATTAACACACCTAGACAAAAATGGGAAACACACCATGATTTAATCACTATTTTTGTCCTATTTTTATAGCTGCCAGATTGAATATAATAGTACATTGTAGTACAAACCATATGATATGAATCAGGTACAAAATTTCTGAAACAGTCCTTAATACAAATACCTTCTATTATTAGAATTATTTTATGTCCTGTAGAATGCACAAATGCACATTATTTCCCTCTTAATTACCTAATATTTGTTTCTTCTTACCCCTTCCTGGATTTGTACTCAGTATTAAACAAATAAAAAACTTCTTCAATGTTTCCAATGAAATAATAAGGGTCGTCACAGTCATCACAATGATCAACATTCCTCCGGACCAAGACCAGTAAAACTTCGTTAGAACCAATTTGTATTTAGAACTACATGTAAATATGTACATTGTAAATAAAAATAAATTCAAAAATTTGATTCGGACCAGTAAATTCAGATTTTCATTTCGAGGTTTGCCGTCGTAGCCGACACTTATTGGATGAGATTTGGACTACATCTATACCTATACAATCAATGCTGATCACAACTAAAAGTGCAAGTTTTATTCCAAACGTGGTGTACTCATCTGATCAATACAACATTATGTGATAAAGTTTGTCAGTGTCTTGCAGCAGATCGTTGTGTGGTTTTCTCTGTGTACGATCTGGTTTCCTCCACCAATAAAACTGACCACCACAATATAATCAATATTTTCATAAAAGTGACACTCATTACTAATAAATTAACATAATGTAGCGATATAAAAGCCTACCTGCCGATTTCTGCTTGCGAAATCTTAATTTCCTCAACATTTTTAGAACATATTAATTTCAAGGAGATTACATCCATTTGAATTGTATTGTACAAGCATAACGCTACATTTTTTCTCCAAAAAAACATTATACCACAAGCAAGAAATAATTACTCAAGAAAAGGTAAAAAAAAAATATTGTGAAAATGAGGTAATGTCTTGACTGTTGTAATTATTGTCGTATAAACATGTCATCATAGTCCACATAATAGATACACACTTCTAATATATCCTAAGGACAATTATCACTTTTTATTTCATTTTCTTTTTAAATTAATATGCCTATTTATCAGAATAATTAGATATATATCAGAATAATCAAAACTAGGTGACTAATATTCACACCATTGCTTTAAACTGGGAAGAAGAAGCAAAAACATTAGCTGTAACTGCCAAAAAAAAATTTGTCACAGTTTTTAGTATTACCATTCAAGTACAAAATGTAGTACATGTAGTATTTTGTACTAACTACTTGACTATTTGAGGGTATACCACTTGTAAATTTTATAATTACCAGGAAGTGATGCCCTAAGGGTATGCTGAGGGTACACCAGTTGTAAATTTTAGAATTACCAGGAAGTGATGCCCTAAGGGTATCCATCATGACTCAATCTAAAATTTGATATACAAATTTATTGAGGGGAGGATTAAAATCTTTTTCTATCATGTTCAGGGATTTTGTTTTTAATTTATTCTTTTCACTGGTATCAAATAAAAAAAACAATGCTTGGTCATGTTATATATATGGTATACAGTAGCAAGGTCCAAGTTGGATAATATATGGCAGTTTTACATCAGGTTCAGAGATTAGAACAATTCTCTGAAGGTAAACGGACAGAAAGTTACAGGACAAAAAGTCACAATTTTGATAGGGCAAAAAGTCACAGGAAAAAAAGTCACAAATTATTATTTTAGTACACATAGGACAAAAAGTCACAGGACAAAAAGTCACAAATTTCAATTTTAAATATAGGACAAAGTTTGCTTGTATGTTCATGCCATTTCTTTTCCCATATTAAATTCTACAGGAGATAGTTAAATTGATACATTTGATAGTGATAAGATCTTGATGCAATCCGTTTTGCTTAGTTAAAACTATGTGGTGACCTCTGGATGTGTATTCCATCATTGCTTTTAGTGAATATTCATGGCATTTTGTCAGTGGTGAGGTGTACTCGATACAACATTATGTGATAAAGTTTGTTAGTGGTGAGGTGTACATCCTGCTTGTTTATTCAGAAATCAAGTTTTAAAAGGGATATTTTAATGATTGTAAATATACAGGTACTTCCTTTAAAGCCACAACACACAAATGTAACAATTTTATTGGTTAAAAAAGCTCACACAAATAGAAAGGTTAATCTTTCAACTTCATCCAAAAACAAAAACAAAAATATCTTTGAAAAAATCTCCAAAAACATTTCAAAATAATAAAAATATAATTAAAAAAAATTGATATAAAAAATAAAATGCTGTGAAAATACCTCTGCAAAAACACCTAAAAATATTACTGGAATTAAACATAATATTTAATATTTAGGCCATACAAAGTTAATTTAATGGTTCTCAGGCCCGCCCGCATGTGGAAATTCGTCGCCGCATTGCCGATTTTTTTGCAAAAATAGTAAAAAAAAAAATTTTAATGTGGTAGCGCTGTCCGTACGGAAAAAACAACCGCATCCGTTTTTCTCTTATATCGCGTTGTCGGTGAAACGCACGTTTTTTATTTATACATTGTCATAACGATGCTTTAAATCTCATTTAAGCATGATGCGTTTTAAAGCGTTTCACCGACCACG
>MJUT01006372.1:673033-686894 GCA_002080005.1 Gigantidas platifrons | reverse complement strand
GGCTATCTTGGTTGGCGGCCGGGGTTGTCGGACACAATTCTCAAAGAGGACCATCTGAAGACCATTCCACCATAGCTTGGGCCCAATTGGCCCAGCAGTTTCAGAGAAGATAATTTTTAAGTGATTTTTTGCTGAATTTTCTATTTTTAGTAATGGCAGCCATCTTGGTAGGCGGGGGGGATTGTCGGACACAATTCTGAAAGGGGACCACCCAAGGATCATTCCACCAAAGTTTGGTTCAAATTGGCCCAGTGGTTTTAGAGGAGTTGATTAAAATGCAAAAAGCTAACGACAGACGGACGACGGACGCCCAGTGATAGCAATAGCTCACATGACCTTTCAGGTCAGGTGAGCTAAAAAAGGAGTTGTAACAATCTTTTTTTAATTTTATTGAAATAACCCCTTCAAACATGTAGGGTCAAATTGGAGTCGCATTCACAAGTTTTGCTATGAACAAATTCATAATGTCTATCCAATAAAGGAGGGGGAGATGGCATAAAAACCAAATAGTTTTCTTAGTATTCAAAATTCAGCTTGTGTTACAAATGTAACTTAAGTTTTTCAAAACATGTTTATGTATACTCATCTTCGCTAGCCAAGGGTTACGATCTGCTCTACTCATCTTCGTGGAGATGAGTAGAACGGATCGTAACCCTTGGCTAGCGAAGATGATGTATACTGGGAATTCCTTATTATTCATGGTATACCAATGTTTGTGGATTTCTTGGATATTATTAAACTCAGAGAAGAATGTCTTCTCTGATGAAAAAAAGAGGAACCCCTAATCTAGTGCCCAAATACCCTCATTTTCTAGCTGTTTGGATCAAGTTTAAAACATTTTATTTCCAAATATTTCGTCAAAAAAAAGAGGAAATCAGCTGATCAGAGGGAAAGTTTTATCTCTGAAAGCCCAAAATGATCAATTCAACGAATGTTTGTCACCATATAAAAATGTACTGACTATAGCAGTGAACAAATAATACAAGTATCCACGAAAATATAATTTTCCCTCAAAAACCACGAAAAATGGCATCAACAAATTTAAATGAAACTTAGTTTATATAAGTCAGTTCAGAGGTAGGTTACATGGCTTTCCTGTCTAAAAATATTTAATAGTATCCTAACCTTTAAACTGAAATATTGTTGAAAGTGGTGTTAAATACAATAACCCTAGCCCTTAAACTGAAATATTGTTGAAAGTGGTGTTAAACACCACAACCCTAGCCCTTAAACTGAACTATTGTTGAAAGTGGTGTAAAACACCACAACCCTAGCCCTTAAACTGAACTATTGTTGAAAGTGGTGTAAAACACCACAACCCTAGCCCTTAAACTGAAATATTGTTGAAAGTGGTGTAAAACACCACAACCCTAGCCCTTAAACTGAACTATTGTTGAAAGTGGTGTAAAACACCACAACCCTAGCCCTTAAACTGAACTATTGTTGAAAGTGGTATAAAACACCACAACCCTAGCCCTTAAACTGAACTATTGTTGAAAGTGGTGTAAAACACCACAACCCTAGCCCTTAAACTGAACTATTGTTGAAAGTGGTGTTAAACACCACAACCCTAGCTCTTAAACTGAACTATTGTTGAAAGTGGCATTAAAGGGATATTAAAGCTCATTTTGGTAATTTTATGTATCTCATGAAAACTTGCAATTGGTTCAATAAATGATATTTATGAAACATTAACCTGGTTTTTATCAATGAAACTTTGTAAAAGTTACATCATTCGTTGATAATTCTGTCATATCTTGCGGTCTTTGCCTTGAATTTAATTTTTGCTTCCTGGTCAAAAATTCATTTTGACTCTTTTAAGTGATATTTTAACGATATTAGGGATTATATGGGCATGCAAAGTATTTTTGGATTGTTTTGACGATTAAATTGAAAAGAAACAACCTTCGTCACGAGTTGAAAAAATATATGTTAAAACGAGCTTTAATATTCCTTTAAGCACCATAACCCTAACCCTTACTAAGATCTAACCTATACAAAGTACATCTACTTACATTGTTTTACTATTTCTAAATCAAAGTCAGAAATATTTGCAATTGAAATATCCTGACCCATACTTTGAACATTTTTACATTTTCATCTCATATATCTAACAGTATATATATATATATATCTCTTGTAGATAAATATCTTCCTGTAACTCATATATCCATGATTTGTTTTTAAATGAGGAAGTTTGGTAAAAATACACACAAACGATTGTATATTATATTCCTCAAACGATTGTATTTTATAATCCTCAATCAAATATTTAATGAACTCAAAAAACAAAATAGATAAAAAAGCACTATTAATTGCATGTAATTCCAAAAACCAAAGACTATAAGCCAAAAAACTAATTGTAAAACAAATAACTCACTAGCTTCACATATGCATTACTCAGAGTGCATTACTTATATATTTTCTCACTTCAAAATGCCGAAATTCATTAACAGATCTCCTTTCAAGCGTACTTTTTTTTAATTAACACAACACTATTTCGTCCTTATTCTTATTTTTTTGCAAGATAGTAGTTTTGATAATTAGTCTGCTAACATCTAAACTTTTTGAAATATGCAGACTTCCTTACTTAAGCTAATTATAAACATAATTTGGTTATTACAGAATAATGATTGTAATTATCTGATCAAATGCCCGCTAGAGAGCTGTAAAACTGCTACTCTTAAAAATTAGTTAGTCAGAGATGTACACTACCCAACAACCCAACAAGGTTGTACAACTTCTACATTTGTTTACCAATGCTTGGAAATTTATTCAAAATTACAGCCTTCCTAATATTAAGGGGGGTGGGGGGGGGTTATGGTATTTAATGCCACTAGAAATGAACATGATCAATTTTTTGGTAAATGAAAATCTGAAATGCCCCTAACATGTCCATATATGGATTGTTCAAAAATTGGATATGACAGAAGCACATCTAATTTGCAAAAATATAAAATCGAACCAGTCCAACTGTTTCAGAATATTTAAAGTATATGACATTACAAGCTGATGTTTCATTGTATTTGACCTTCATGGATTAAAATTATTGACCTTTGCCCTCTAATCTGTGATCTTGATCTTGGAACAAAATCCATATGATCCTACAATGTAACATCTTGGGTAACATTTTTAAATTTAAATTATCAAACTTTAAACAGACCCACTGAACTTTTCATATTAGCTAGCTATCGCTTCATTTAATGTGATATCAAATTTTTAAAATAAAACTCTCATGGTAAAAATCACTGAAAAATTATTGAGGGGACATGGATCTGATTTCTCTCCAAAACAAATCACTGACTTTAAGTTTGAAATTTACTGACCAAATCAGCATAAATATGAGTGAAAAGTCAGATCTAAGTTCAACATTTGGTGAAACTCCATAGTAAAAACAAGACAGCTCATTGATGAAATTAGAAAATTGAAAAAAAAAATAATAAAGAAATAAAAATTAATTAATAAATTTGAGTATTTCACTGACCAAATCAGCTTAAATACGAGTGAAAACTCAGATCTTAGTTCAACATTTGGTGAAACTCAAGGTTGATGAAATTAGAAAATTGAGAAAAAAAAAATAATAAAAAAATAAAAATTAATTAATAAATTTGAGTATTTCACTGACCAAATCAGCTTAAATACGAGTGAAAATTCAGATCTTAGTTCAACATTTGGTGAAACTCAAGGTTAGTAAAAACAAGTCACAGCTCATCGATGAAATCAGAAAATTGAAAAAAAATGTTGCTTAGGAGATGGGATTGACTACTGATGAACATCTTATGAAGGATGTGGTTTCTGTTGTTTATACATAGAAGAGGTATAAATCTAGAAGTACAAGTGTTACTAAAGGAAAGTGCTACAGTTATTACCTACATCTGCTGTCATGTGGCTTCACATATCACCATGGTAATCTATTTATTAGAATATACAGGTACACACAGTTATCAAAAGAATTCAAAAACTTCCAATTTTCCATATACATGTATAATATTTCTATATAAAAATATAATTTTCAAAATACTATCCTGAAGTTATATAAAAGTATTTGAAAACTACCAACTTCCAATTTTCCATATATATATATGCTTAAAAAACTACACAATTAAAAAAAATTATCTTGAAGTTAATTATTTTCCGATTACAAAAAAAATGTATTATAATTTTGTTAGTAACAACATCATAATTCATTGTAGTTTTACTCTATAATTTCAATACAATTTTATAAACTAAAATTTTTGAGAATACTCAAATCAAACACAAAATGCAATGGCAGTACTTTTGTAGATAAATAACTTATATCTGTGTTTAACTAGTGAAGGTTTGAAAAATTTACTTCTAAAAATTATTTGAAAATTACTACTACAAATTAAATGTACATACATACTTCTCTGCTTATGTTGATATATTGTTGTTGTTGTTGTTGTTGTTTTTGTTTTTGTTTTTGTTTTTGTTTTTATATCAAATATGGATATGAATTGAGTTCTGGAATTATTTGTTGTTGAAAAATTGTAGTTTTATATATAAAATATATGGGAAAATTGGAAGTTTTGACAACTGTTTGTACTACATTTTGTATTACCTACTGGTCAACAACAAAAATAATCAATTATGTGTTAGTACTTCAAAAATATACATGTTTTAGTACTAAGATTATTTTTACATGTGTTAGTACTTCAAAAATATTTTAACTCTGAAATAATACTGACTGCCATCAACATCTTAAAAGATTATATCAGATTCCATGTAATGGTAATTAAAAGAATATTAAAATTAAATACAGAGTTGAAGGAATTATAAACAGTTAATTAAAAGAGATAGCAGTCTGGAATGTCTCAATCAAGCTGGTGTGTGTGTAGGATTAAATAGTGTCTGCCGTGAAATATTGTCCTCTGTTACAATTGTTTCCTATAATAAAGTTCGAGGACGGAATAAAGCGCAGAGGTGACTTCTGTTGGGGATTTTTCATTTGAAAAAGATACAATCGGACCCATTTTCACAGGACAATATTATGGCTTACATGTGTACCTCATAAACAAAATGTTTGTAGTCACATCATACTGTATAAACCCTATGGTGGACATTATCAATATCAGAGTAGCCGAAAATCAAAGGTTAGGGTTATGGTGCTTAACACCACTTTCAACAATATTTCAATATACAAAATGTATTGTGGCGGAGGAGAAAAACGGAGTACCAGCAGAAATCAACTGACATGCCGCAAGGTACTGAACATAATTCATCACATAATGTTGTATCGAGTATATCTAGCCATGAGACAGATTCAAACTCACAACTTTAGTTATGACTATCATATGATCACGAACATGACAGCCCCTGCAGAAAATCAAACCAAACTGATGGCTAGGTAGGAACATTCATACAATTCACTTGATCATTAGGGGCCCGGGTGGCTTAATGAGTTAGGTCGTTGGATCTAGCAACTCATACAAGCCTATCACCAATACGGCGTGGGTTTGCACCCGGCTTTGTAAGTTACAAACCAGAGGCTCCTAGGAGCCTGTAATCGCTCAACTGGATCAAAGCTGCTTTCAATAACAACGCAACTGCACTGTGGTGGCCATCTTGGTGAGAGAGCGTGACTGCCGGACACAATTTGGAAAAGGACCATCGAATGACTATTCCATCAAAGTTTGGTTCTAATTGAGCTACTGGTTCCAGATAAGATGGTTTTTATGTGAATTTCCCATAGGGTCCTATGTTAAACTAAGTTCGGCTGTGCAGCCATCTTGGTCAGAAGGCGGGACCACCAGACATAATTTTGGAAGAGGACTATCCAATAAATATTTTGTCAAAGTTTGGTTCCAATTGAGCAACTGATTCCAGACAAGAAGATTTTTATGTGAATTTCCCATAGGGTTAAGCTAAATTCGGCTGTGGGGACCATCTTGGTCGTTAAATCTTGACATACTGAACATGTTTGCAGCTTAAACTTAACATCTATCTCTTATAGTTTTTGAAATATAAGACGAAAAGTATTAAAATTTTGAAAATTTGATGAAAAAAGGGCAATAACTCCAAAATGGGTAATCAGATTTATTTCAAAATTGCAGGGTAGATAGATTTTGACATACTGAACATGTTTGCAGTTTAAACTTAACATCTATCTCTTATAGTTTTTTAAATAAAGGACAAAAATTATTAAAATTTTGAAAATTTGATGAAAAAAGGGCAATAACTCCAAATGGGTAATGGGATTTACTTCAAAATTGCAGGGTTGGTAGATCTTAACATGCTGAACATGTATGCAGTTTGAATTTAACATCTATCTCTTATAGTTTTTAAAATAAAGGACGAAGAGTACAAAATATGCCTAATTTGCATAATCGGTATAAATCGGCTGACAGAAAAACCCGTAATCTATGTTAAACTACTCCTTGCCACGTAGCTGCAGTTAAAATTTGAGCTCATTTTGACATATACTAAAGCAGCAATGGACAATTGAAGAAATTTCTATTTTTAGTAACAGCAGCCATCTTGAATGGAGGGCTGGACTGTCGGACACAATTTTGAAAGGGACCCACCCAGGGACCATTCCTGCCAGGTTTGGTTTAATTTGGTTCAGCGGTTTCAGAGGAGAAGATTTAAATGTGATCTTTTATCAAAATATGCCTAAATTGCATAATTGGGACAATTGAAATTTCATCCTTTTTTTCTATTTTTAGCTTGGCGGCCATCTTGGTTTGACGTCGGGATCACCGGATACAATTTTGGAAGGGGGCCATCCAAGGACCATTCCACCAAAGTTTGGTTGCAATTGGTCCAGTAGTTTCTGAGGAGAAGATTAAAATGTGAAATGTTGACGGACGGACGACAGATGACGGATGAAGAGTGATGGCAATAGCTCACATGACCCTTTGGTTGCTTGCCCATGGTCGGTGGTTCTCTCCGGATTCTCCGGCTTCCTCCACCACTAAAACTGGTCGCCATGATATAGCTGAAATATTGTTGAAAGTGGCGTTAAGACACCAAAAATCAATCAAAATCAAATCACTGGACGTAAACACTACATGCACTAACAAATCAGGATTAGTGAGAAATTATCTGAGCATGTTAAGGTGTGTTTACACTGTCAAAATTTACCATCAAATTCGCTTCATACTTTACATGTGCACCTGTTTCAAGTTAGGAGAGCAGTGGATTCACCCCTGGTTTGTAGGAGAGCAGTGGATTCACCCCTGGTTTATAGGAAAGCAGTGGATTCACCTCTGGTTTTTAGGAGAGCAGTGGATTCACCCCTGGTTTGTAGGAGAGCAGTGGATTCACCACTGGTTTGTAGGAGAGCAGTGGATTCACCACTGGTTTGTAGGAGAGCAGTGAATTCACCACTGGTTAAACAGGTTTGTAGGAGAGCAGTGGATTCACCCCTTGTTTGTAGGAGAGCAGTGGATTCACCACTGGTTTGTAAGAGAGCAGTGGATTCACCCCTGGTTTGTAGGAGAGCAGTGGATTCATCCCTGGTTTGAGGAGATCAGTGGATTCACCCCTGGTTTGAGGAGATCAGTGGATTCACCCCTGGTTTGCAGATTGACTCAATGAGTGAATATTACCAATCACTGATTTCAGAAACACCTCATCTATATGGGATATTTGTCATAATCAGAACTGTTGCTATTAATGGTATTTTTTCAACTGTAAAATGGTCTACATCACCATTTACTCTTGCTACCAGCAGTGATTGCTACTTTAGGTCTAATCTCAGATATACTTTGAGCAAGTTGGTGATTCTAGTACAATAACAACAACAATACACAATCAAAGATCAAACAAATAAAAGAACACAAGCTGGGAGTGATACCAGACTTAGATTTTTTCAAAACAAATTTAGGACACAAGTCTAAGTTTATACCCAAATTAAAGATGGTTCATATTTATTGATAATATCAAACTTGTGCATGTTTATTAAAAACAGAGCAAAGTTTACTAGACAACATTTTCAATCAAGTCAAAATATATATGTACATATATAAACAAAGATTTTCCTGTGATTGGACAACCAAAATGTCATTTATTGCCTCTGCTTTTTTTAAAACAAGGAAAGTGTCTAACTTGTCCATAGCTCTCATTGCTTTGTTTTTTTTAAACAAGTAAACAGTCTAACACCTCCATGGTTCTTATGTCAAATCAGCTGATATGTTTTTGCTATGTTTGTCACATTAGTTATGAAAAGAAAGTTTAAACAGTGATGGTCAACAATTCTACCAATATCAACAAAATGAACAATCACCTCTTATCTCATTTCAATGACTAAAAAAAGACCACAACAAATGACATTCAGGAAATCCAGGTCCTGTCTTGAGACAGGCACAAACATGTGGTGGGGATAAACAGGTTAATGAGATCCCAACCCTCCCCATCTTAATACAGTGCCTGTATTTCCTCAATTTGAAATTAAATTAGATGTGAAATAGATAACTGGACAAGCATTAGTTCAATTCACAGGTACATGGGGATAGGACCCCCCTTTTTTGACAATTTTTTTTTCTCATTTGAAGTATTTTTCCTCCAAGTGCAGTTAATATAGATAGTAACCAAATATTATGTGGATAGAAAACTGCAGCGGATAGTAAGTTAATGCTATTAACCGCACTCAGAGGATAGTAAGTTAATGTTATTAACGCACTCAGAGGATAGTAAGTTAATGTTATTAACCACACTCAGAGGATAGTAAGTTAATGTTATTAACCACACTCAGAGGATAGTAAGTTAATGTTATTAACTGCACTCGGAGGATAGTAAGTTAATGTTATTAACCGCACTTGGAGGAAAACTACTTCAAATGAGAAAAAAAAATTGTCAAAAAAGGGGAGTCCTATCCCCGTGTACCTGTGGTTCATGTATAATAATAAATCACTTTCAAATTGAAGGTTTGAAAAAAAAGATCAATTTTGTTGGTTTGCCGGTTTAACATAAATTGGTATTCCAAGTAGAAAAAACTATTGCAATTAAATGAAAAAGCTAATATACTTGTGCAATAAACCTATCTTTCTTTCAGCACTCACATGTCAGTGACATAACCCTTCTCTCAGATATTAAGTGAAATAAACTTTTGCACTATGTACAAATAAAAATATTAGCATTTTATGTGAAAAAGAACATATAATTGTATCTAAGAAACAATTGTTTTGCACTTATTGTTTCTGTGAAAAAGATATTCTAACGTTTGTCCATTTGAGTCTTGATCAACATAAAAATCATAGCCTCCATAGAAGATAATAGGATCATTCCAGTTAAGTTTGCTTTCAAACGGTTCAGTGGTTTCAAAGATGATGCTTAAAACATTTAACCTACCGTTATGTTAAACTAATATTTTGCAGCATAATACCAGGAAAGTGCTAGTGGCCATCTTCATATTCCTGATCTATGTAAAAACATTAACTTTGTAAACTACCATCTAATGACCATTCAACCACATCAGTGGTGCAATGATTAGTGTGCTCCCCCCCCCCCCCGAGTGTGGTAGAGCATGGGTTTGATCCCCAATCGGGTCAAACTAGACTACAATATTTGCTATTTCTTCACACAGCTATAAGAAGCAAGAACAAAGACTGGTTGGATTGGAATAAGGATAATGCATCAGAGTGGAGCGACACATTAACCTATGAACTGTTGTTTCAATGAGCTAGCACTATGAAAATCCATTTAAGCGGACATGATCATTAATATTTTATTGAATGTACCATAACTTGATCTCAACATGATTATGGCTGAAAAAAATTATTTATGGGTCTCGCCATGATATAGCTGAACAATTGCTCATTTGGTGTTAAACAACGATCACTCATCATATGTTTATATGTTTGAGTTCATTTCAGTTTGCAGTTTCTGAAAAAAAATTGACACATTTTCCCAGAGCACCACATATTATTAAACTTTATCACATAGTGTAATCCCTTTAGGATTTCCAATCAACAAAAAGACACAAACTATGTGTAAAGGGTCAAAAAAGGAACATTGCTACCAAATAACAATTCACTACATTTGAAATTTCAGCAAAATTGAAAGTAACTGTCACTAGCAGCCATGTTGAATTTCCAATACAAACAAAAATTATCTATGAAATCCAATTGTTCTATATCACAATTTAATCAGTTCTTGATGTTCCAGAAATGTACAAATTCTGCAACTGATAGCACCATTGGCATGGTTAGGTACTTTTCCAAAATTAAATTGGATGTCTGAAAGTCTTCCAGGATATACATACCAAAGTTTGAATTCAATGATTTTTAAATCCAATTTGTTTCATGTCAGGGCTATTGACGTTCTTCTGGTTCCAGTAATGTATGGTTGCTGGGTACTTTTCCAAAAAAGATCTGAAAGTCCTATTTACGAAAATTAGAATTTAAATAGTGTTCCATGTCACAGCTATTATTCTACTGGTTCCAGAACCCAGTAGAATATAATTGTTAGGTATTTTTCACAAAATTTTAAAAAGATAATAGGTTTGATAGTCTTCCAGGATATTTACCAAGGTCGGAATTCAAATATTTTGACACTTTATGTCACATGTACTTGCTTCATGCAATAGTCAAGCCCATGTCTCTAATCTTACTAATTGTCCCTCAACACTTCGTCGAAGGGGACTATAGAAATGGGTGTCGTCCGTCCGTGTGTTTGGTTTCCAGATGATAACTTGTGAATGAAAAGTCAGATTGAAACTAGGTTTGGTATGTAAGTGTATCTCATGAATATCTAGGTCAAGTTCTATCTAGTGATCATTTTTCGACAAATCTTACCAGAGTTACATCCCTTTTTATACTTCATCCGTGTGTCCCGAATTGGTTTCCAGATGACAACTTGTGAATGAAAAGTCAGATTGAAGCTAGGTTTGGTATGTACCGCAAGTGTATCTCACGAATATCTAGGTCAAGTTCGATAATGATGATATTTCGACAAATCTAACCAGAGCTACTCCCCTTTTTTTACTTCAAAATGGTCCTTGGGTGGTCCCCTTTCAGAATTATTTAAGTCAGGTAAGTGATACAGGCTCACCTGAACCTCTAGTTTACAGTAGTTTCGAAATTTAATCTTACCATATAACCTTGGCATCGGTGGACCAGTGGCCAACGTCCTTTTATTATTATTAAGGATTGCTAAGTAAGATAAGAGGTAGGGACTGGACAATTGCATGAAATAGGTGTCTGTGCTTTATGTCTAGACTGAATTCTTCAGGCTGATTTGGTGTTTAAGTTCACTTTCAACAAAATTAGTTATATCGTGTCAGTCAGTTTTATTGGTGGAGGAAACGAGTGCCCAGAGAAACAATCAACCTATGTAAGTCACTGACAAACTTTATCACATAATGTTGTATCGAGTACACCTCACCATGAACGTGGTTCTAACTCATGATCCGATTAGTTTTCGTTATCTTTCATTGTTTTTATCATGACTATAGGCCCCCTGTCGTTTCTTATTTTCCAATTTTGTCACATAATGAGAAAACAGAACATTTGATGAAATTACAAGTGGATGGGACTGGGAGGAAGGTTGTACACATGACACAGATTCTGGAGAGAGTTGAAAAGTTCATGAGAGGAGTACAGATGTACCTACCTAATTGACCTGGTTCCGATCAGTAGGCCTACTGGTACCAGTAAATAAGGGAGGGTCTAAAAGCCGGAAAATGAAAACCCGGAAAATGAAAAAATACATACTTTTTCTATTATATCTTCTAAATGCGTATAGGTAGAATAATAATTTGAACGGATTTTTAAAGCTTATAAGAAGATTTAACAGATGATATATAATTAATTTAAATTGAAATTAATTTTAAAGCCAATATGATGGCCGGAAAAAAAAATTGGTAAAATTTTCAAACCAAATTTACGACTTTGAACTGAAATATCTCGAAATATATATCACCCGGTCAAAAACTCTTTGTTGATTTCCAAAGACATTTTATTTATGAACAAGATGATATAATTTGTATTTTCATAATTTTAATAAAAATGGCAAAAACCGTGGCCGGAAAGACATCTGGTGTGATAAATCGGAAGTCATTTTTTCAACTTTGAATGTGTATTGCATGAAATTGAGGGGATCCGGTCAAACACTCTTTATTGATTTCCAAAGACATTTTATTGATAATTAAAATGATGTGAAGTTTATTTTAATTAATTTGAAAGAAAGGTCCAAAACCGTGGCCGGAAAAGACTCTGTTGTATCTGATCGTATATCAGATTTACGACTTTGAATGTGTATTGCTTGGTCAAATTCTTTTAATTGATTTTCAAAGACAATATATCTATAAACAAGATGATATAACTTATATATATATAATTTTAATAAAAATGTTAAAATCCGTGGCCGGAAAGACAGCTGGTGTATCAAATCGGAAGTAAATTTTTCAACTTTGAACGTGTATTGCATGAAAGTGAAATGGCCCGGTAAAAAACTAAATATTGATTTCTGAAGGCATATTATTATATGTATTTTTTTTTTTATGTTTAAAGACAATTAATTTGCCTATAAAATGATAAATGTAAAAGCGACATAACCCAATCAAAAACTAAATATTTATTTATAAAAACATTTCATTTATTATTAAAATGGATGCTTCAATTTTCTTTTATTTTCTTTTATGGCAAATCGGATATCAAATTTACCACTTTTAATGTATATTGCTATAAAGTGACATGATCTGTTATAAGAAATGTATATTTACATGTTATGTTTAAATTAATTAGATGATTTAATCTTAGTTATCTTTTAAATCATGCATGCTTAAAAACGTATGTAGATTTTGTACAACAATGATATATAAATCAATGTAGTTTTAATGTATCGCCGGGGAAGAACGAATCCTAATCATAAGTAATAAAAAAAAATAGCAAGTTAAAATGTTCACTCTCAATCTCATTTGTAACTGTAAATAACATGAACAGTTGTCAGTCAATCACGTCAGATAAATCAATGTATATTATGAATGTTAGCTTGTTGTGTTCTAATTAAGTATTTGACGTGTCACGGGTGAATACTAGTCACTTATACCATAAAAAGGTAATGCACTCTCGAAATTGTTACTGGTAGTTTATCATCTCCTAGCGGTTCATTACAGCGATCAAAACAAGTAAAATCCATTGATATTCGAGTTTTGTATACAATTTCAGGTATAGCTGGTAAGCCACGTGTTGTGATCGGATCTCTGCCAATTATCGGAGGCTGTACCGGCACCTTTGATNACTAGTGCTAAATCGCAGTTATATTAAATATTGTATTTTAGTCATATTCGTTCAATCTGACTTTAATTTTGGCTTTTTTTTTTTAATAGTGCTTGAGTTTATTTAGTGCTTTTTTATTGCATTATAATTTTTGTCTTTCATCTATCATGGCTAACCGTGTTCTCATAGCAGGTCATTCCCAGGTCAAATATTTTGATCAATATTTAAATGCCTCTAATGTAGATGTTCTTTCTTTTCCAGGTTACCGCATCGAGCAGATGTGGGGTGTCATCGGGCACGTGGTGCCCAACTACAAGATTGTTATGCTTCACATGGGGGCTAACAACTTGTGGAATGACACCCCATCACAGGTACTAGCGCACTATCAATTCCTAGTACAACAGATAAGACGAGCTAACCCAACCTGCTACATGGTGATCTCGGGGTTACTCCCTCGTGGCCAGGACATGTTCCCTGGTAAGATGAAGTCCATTGATTTTCTGTCTTTGGTCAACAGGAAGGCAGCCTACATCAACACTAGACTGTACAACATCGTTCAATCTGTTTACAGAGTGAACTATGTTGGACACCCTTCTTTTGTTATTGGTGGAAAGCTGCAGCGTCACCTGCTGAGCAAAGACGGACTTCATCTGACCAGGGATGGTGCTACCACGGTGGTCCGT
>MJUT01006372.1:626101-651549 GCA_002080005.1 Gigantidas platifrons | reverse complement strand
TAAAATAATCAATAATTTCAATGTACATGTGAAGATCAAAGATGTCACAATTACTTAGTGTATAATTAGACTGCCAAACTGTGTTTACACAAGATTATAGTGATTGAAATAATAAGAAAGGAAACAATAAAATGTATTTATCAATTATGTCAAGTCTAATTAGCTTGATTGCTCCCAGGTGAAGTTAAATCCGATTAACAAAAAATTACAACAATCTGTTATGATTGCATGGCTTGGATGCTATTTCATCACTAAATAAAAGGCATTGTTTGAAGTTCATTCACGATCATTAATTATTTGGTCAATATTAAAAATACAAAAAAATAACGGATTGTCGGCACTCTTTGATGTATGCTATTTTCACCGTATTTTCTACAACTCCTCACAAGCTTAGCAATGTTCAACAGTGTCATAATAAGTGACAATTGTTTGCCTTTATTTATTTTATATCATTATTTTCTGTCACCTTCAACTATCAACTGCGTTAATATACGTTCAGATCCGGAATTTAAAGTTATATTTACCGATGCTGTACTAAATTTAGAATCCATTACACAACATCCGGATAATAAAAACATCATATGAAAACGCCAATAAAACCCAAAATATTTCGTATTTTGCAGCTTTATTTAAGATGAAAAGAGATAAATGGTTCTTAAATTCTACCAGCAAATGAAACATGCTCAAGGACTGAAAAATATATACGATTGATATTTAATTCTACATTTCCGACAGCGATTTTTTTTTAAAGCCATGTGCATTATAGACACGAACAAGTATTTTTCTGGAGATTTTCAAGGCCAATAGTGGGTGCACATTATGCACCAATGCGCATTATGCAACCCTAATTACGGTAGTACAAATAGCCAGTAAAGTGCTGAAGGCAAATGTAAGTTATAACCTACATTGTAGTACAAATAGCCAGAAAAGTGCTGAAGGCAAATGTAAGTTATAACCTAGTACAAATAGCCAGTAAAGTGCTGAAGGCAAATGTAAGTTATAACCTACATTGTAGTACAAATAGCCAGTAAAGTGCTGAAGGCAAATGTAAGTTATAACCTACATTGTAGTACAAATAGCCAGAAAAATGCTGAAGGCAAATGTAAGTTATAACCTAGTACAAATAGCCAGTGAATAACTAGAGGCAAAGGTAAATGATGCCTGTGTAGAAATCACCAGTAAGTGACTGGAGGTATTGATGAGTGACAGCTTCTTGATATTAATAGAATCCTATTTATCACTTCTTGCTCGGAATTGACATTTACATACAAAGAAAATGCAACTGTTTTTATAATAATTTGTGTCAAATCCCCCAATTGATGCCAGCAACTCTTCAACTACAATACTGTTCTAATGCAATACAAAAAAATGCTCTATTGAGCTATTAGAAGGTTCCATTACAATATAAAATAAAATGCCAGGAAATATTATCGATGAATTTAGCACATTAACATCATAGCAAAACGTGACATTATATCAATACTTTCAGACCATAATGTACATATTTGACTTTTTTTGGGCTATTTGTACCTTTCAGATACGAATTAATATCTCATTTAAACTTGTTTTTGAAGTAGGTGGGTTTTTTTTTTATTTGATTATATTGCAATAATTAGACATTTTGAATTTAAAGAAAGAAGACCCATTCAACGTAGAATTCATGGTTATGACATGTCATCCTTGGATTGGATGGAAAGCGGTAACCAATAAAAACATGTGTTATATCAAAATTGCATTAGAATAATTTTTTTTATTGCCTGGTAGGTTATAGCTGCCTGTGGTAGCCCAGAGAAAGGTGAATTGGCTAAAGAGAAAGGTGCTTCATATGTTATTGACTATAAAAAAGAGAAAGTCAGAGAAAGAATCAGAGAAATCACTGACGGAGACGGCGTCAATGTTGTCTTTGATCCTGTTGGGGGTGACCTGTTTCTGGATTATGTTAAGAGGTAAACTTCTATTTAGCACAAAATATTACAATGCCAAATGAATTCAATTAAAGGACTAGAACCATCTTAAATGCCTGGCAGTCATAAATGTCTAATCAACACTATAGTAAATGCTTAGCATCCTTACAAATAAAAAAAACCAATCGTATATGCTACAATATATATCTGGATTGGTAAACAATATGCCATAAACGGCCTTGTATTATACACAGAAATTTACCCTTCAAGGGATTTTCAAGAATATATGCAAATTTTATACTACGATAGGTTCAAGATGTCGGGTGTGATGGGACAGATATTTCAGAAGATATTTACTCGTAAGTTTGAGTGCATATCTAATCTCTTGTACCGATTTTGGATACATCTAATGAATACCGGTATTATGGGATGTCAAACTATCCATGTAGAGCAGTTTTAATTCATGGAAACAAATAAAATTGAATACTGAATCAGGATATGTTGTATGAGTATAAACTGGATGAGGGGCTGTCGTGGTCATCATCATATGGTAGTTGGATTTACAACTACCTAGTATATAATCAGTGCCTATCACCACTAATGTTGTGAGTTCGAATCCCGCTCATGTTGAGGTGTACTCGATATAACATTATGTGATAAAATTTTTAAGTGACTTGCGGCAGGTCGGTGGTTTTCCGCCAGGTACTCCTGTTTCCTACTCCTATAAAACTGACAGCCACTATATAACACCATAGCACTTGTAACAGGATTCTTTAGATCGAAACTCTTTTTTACTCTTAATAACTTATTCCAAAATAATGTAAAGCCTGTCCAGATCTCCATGAAAATATATAAATGTATCAGTTATTTAAAGGGGCATTATCTGCCAAATCGTATATTTTGTTACCCATGAAAACTATCAGATATGATTGATGCCTTAATAAAACATGTTTCTGTAACTTATAAATGTTATGAAATGTACGTGCATTGGGGAAAAAACATGCAACTGCTCATGTTTTGAAATTGATCAAGAAATGGATGCCATCTTATTAATTATCGACATTGTTTACGGAGTTTGTCGAATCGTCATTAAATCAGTACAACAATGCACTTAATTCTTATTTTTATTGAATCTGCTTTTAGTCTGTGTTAATTATGGACGAAGAACCATGCAAGTTGGCAGTTAATAAGTGACAAATTACAAATTATTCGTTTTTAATTGTCACTAGTTAGGTCATTGCATACGGAAAGAGCGAGGTCAAATAATTTCTTGCAAGCAAATAAGTAATTGATGGTAATTTTCGTTCTCAAAAGGTGGAAAGTGGTTCGATAAGCTGTTTAATGTGAAATATTTACCTTTATTTCATCTTTTTAAAGCTATTTACCAATTTCCAAAGCATATAATTTTTTTGGTCAAAATCATAGCTAATGCCCCTTTAAGAAAATGTATGACTATCTATCAATGGAACATTTGTGCATTTCTAAGATTATATGTTTTTACACATTTTTATTGGAGTTATTTCCCTTTAATGCCAGCAAAATTGTCAGCTTTCATGCAAAATTCAATGAAAATAATAGATATTTGTTCAAATAATCTGTACTAATTTTTAATGTTGTAACTAACAACTTGTGAATTTTCTATTTGCAAAAAATCATCCTTGATTATTTTATAAGGTTCAAATATCTATAAATTTTTAAGAAAATTATACTCAAATTATTTGCCCTTGTCATAGTGCATGCATGGAACAGGTACTTTTTTACCCGTCGTAAGGGAAATAATTCTTGTAAAAAAACATAAAAATATGATTTTATAATCAAATTAGGAATATGCAAATGGTCTATCCTTTCGAACTTACATACAATTATACATGTATATGTAAAGTCACTTGTTGTAATCAAACATCCCGATTACAGTACATCTACATCTACAGGATACTTCTAAACTTCAATGTGTTGAAGACTTTTTAGAAGGCATGCTACATCTACAGGATACTTCTAAACTTCAATGTGTTGAAGACTTTTTAGAAGGTATGCTAGGGAAACAAAAATTTGAATAACATATGTACATTTACGAATAAACATTTTTTTTAATTTTTTTTTTTAAATATAATTAATAACTTATATTATATTTCTTTATAGTCTTGCAATGGAAGGAAGAATTTTAACTATTGGTTATGCCTCAGGAAAAATTCCAAGTATACCAGCTAATTTGCTATTGTTAAAATCTGGTTCTGCAATGGGAATAACGTGGGGCGACTACAGACGTTTCAATCCAGCAGTATTTAGTGAGTCAGTTAAAGATGTTTTAAAACAAGCTGAGTTAGGGAATATGACGCCACATGTTGGTAAAGAATTCCCACTTAATAAGGTAATCATACTTAAAAATTGTTTTCTATTCTGATGTATTACTATGTAGTGTTTTTAGCATTTTTATTGTACACTCTACCACATCGGTGGTGTAATGGTTAGCACACTCCCCTGCAGTTTATTGTACACTGTACCACATCGGTGGTGTAATGGTTAGAACACTCCCCTGCAGTTCTGTTTTTTTGGTGGTGTAATGGTTAGCACACTCCCCTGCAGTTCTGTTTTTTTTTGTGGTGTAATGGTTAGCACACTACCCTGCAGTTCTGTTTTTTTGGTGGTGTAATGGTTAGCACACTCCCCTGCAGTTCTGTTTTTTTTGTGGTGTAATGGTTAGCACACTCCCCTGCAGTTCTGTTTTTTTGGTGGTGTAATGGTTAGCACACTCCCCTGCAGTTCTGTTTTTTTGGCGGTGTAATGGTTAGCACACTACCCTGCAGTTCTGTTTTTTTTGGTGGTGTAATGGTTAGCACACTCCCCTGCAGTTCTGTTTTTTTGGTGGTGTAATGGTTAGCACACTACCCTGCAGTTCTGTTTTTTTTGTGGTGTAATGGTTAGCACACTCCCCTGCAGTTCTGTTTTTTTTGGTGGTGTAATGGTTAACACTCCCCTGCAGTTCTGTTATTTTGGTGGTGTAAATGGTTAACACTCCCCTGCAGTTCTGTTTTTTATATTGTTGGTTGAAGCCCCAGCCGGATCAAACCAAGGAATATAAAATTGATATTTGTTGCTTCTCCGCTAAGCACGCAGCAGTATTGAGGAAGAGCAAACAAACACTGGTTGGATTGGAATCACAATAATGTGTCGGAGTGGAGCAACATGTCTACCCACAGACTGTTGTTTCAGTTGCCTACCACTATAAAAATCCAGCTCAACAGGTTGGCCTTAGTACAAAGCAGAGTCATCATTAACTCATTGAAAATTAACTTTTTCTTGCCATGATATAGCTGAAAAATTCCTCACATGGCGTTAAACAGCAATCACTCATTTGAATATTTGCCATGATCAGTTGATCTCTGAAAATGTTACTGTACTATAGAAATAAATATACAGTGAAACCTGTCTAATCTGAACCTACTTGGGATCAACTTTTGTGTTCAGAATTGACAGGTGTTCAGTATATGCAGGTTAAATTAACAAAGATTTGCTGCAATGGCACTTTATTATTATAAAAAAATTGTTTATAAAGGAATGTAGTTTATTCAGGGTTCAGTTTAGACAGGTTTCACTGTGTATGGTTATATCAACCTATTCCAGTTTAGAATATTTAAGACTAATAATTATCCTAGATTCAGTTTTCAATTGTCTGCCAATGGAGAATAATATTTTCATATTTAATATTTTTCTTACAAAATACTGGCTATTTGAACTGAAACTGCATGAATGATCTTCTAAATATAATCCTCATTTTATGCTGCCGATAATCGTTTCTGATTTGCTGACATATAGCAATATTTTCTTCCTTGAAATGACCAGGACATGGTCAATTTGAAAGAACATCTTCAAGGATTGCTCTTTAAAGACATATTTGTGTGGTCTTAAATTGGCGGATTCTGAATTTAAAAAATATATCAAAATATAATACAAATACCAGTATATGATATTCATCAGTCCTGTTCGAATCCCTTAAATAGAAAAAAACATTATACAGTTATTGACTGGGTCCAAGGACAACAGCTGTTGTTCAAGGAACCAGTCTATAACTGATTTGTTATACCTTATCATATTTAATGCTTTCTATTTTAATTTCTTTTCCTGTTTTTAATTTGACTGGCTTAATAATTTAGATAGATCGGCAAACTTGGATGTCGCCATTTTTGTTTTTAGTAAACGTTACACAGACGACAGGGAATCATGTGACATACGCATGCAGTTATTTTAAGTAACCAATAAAAGTGGGTAAGCGGTCAACAGATCGGACCAGGTCCAACAGACCAAAAACTGTTGTCAACAGATCGCTGATTCAAGGCGAAGTGTATTCGATACAACATTATGTGATGAAGTTTGTCAGTGACTTATGGCATGTCAGTGGTTTTCTCCGGGTACTCTGGTTTCCTCCGCCAATAAAACTGACCACCACAATATAATTGTTGAAAGTGGCATTAAACACCATAACCTAATCCTAACCTCTATTTTATTACAGATAAATGAAGCTTTCATGTACGTACTAGGAAGAAGTTCTTCAGGGAAAGTTGTCATAAGTGTGGACAAACAAGACTCTAATTTATGATTTATAATAGAATAGCTATATATAGAATTGAACCACATGTAATCAGAAATTGATCTCATCAAGCTACATGTGCTGGTGAATTAAATGTTAAAAAAAACAAACAAAGTTTCAAACAACTTTTCTACGCTTCGGAAGATTTTGAAGTATTCTATGTGTTACATATTAATTTCACACTTTTACAATGTAATCAGAGTTTGTTATATTTTTGTTAAGGGATATACACATGGTGCTTGATTTAATTACACAAAACTTAATTAAGGAGGTCAGTATTTAGTACTTTCCGAAGAAACCTCATGCCAAATGTACATTTTCATAACTTCAGCACATCTCCTCGATTGAACAAAACAAATTACATCATCATTTGGCAAGTATCACTGATTCAGTGACAAGTATCATTGATTCAGTGGCAAGTATCACTGATTCAGTGGCAAGTATCACTGATTCAGTGACAAGTATCATTGATTCAGTGGCAAGTATCACTGATTCAGTGGCAAGTATCACTGATTCAGTGGCAAGTATCACTGATTCAGTGGCAAGTATTACTGATTCAGTGGCAAATATCACTGATTCAGTGGCAAGTATCACTGATTCAGTGGCAAGTATCATTGATTCAGTGGCAAGTATTACTGATTCAGTGGCAAATATCACTGATTCAGTGGCAAGTATCACTGATTCAGTGGCAAATATCACTGATTCAGTGGCAAGTATCACTGATTCGGTGGCAAGTATCACTGATTCAATGGCAAGTATCACTGATTCAGTGGCAAGAATCACAGATTCAGAACGTTACTCAACATTAAATTTCAATATATCAAAATTTGTTTTTTTTATATCGTAATAGAAGACTTTTTTTCATTTTCCAAATTTTCGGGAAACAACGATCAAATTATATTTTTGAGTTGAGATCAATGATGATTATGAAGAAAAAGAACAAAAATTGAAATAAGGTCTGGTACATAATATTGATAATATTATTTGTTTATACAAGATTTGTGATTGTTCATTAATTTAGCAGGAAGTGTGATTGACAAATGTAATTTTTATGATTTTTTTTTTAATTATTTTTTTTATAAATTTACAATTATTCTTGTCAATGAATATTTTTTTAATAGTATTAATTATATTTTTTTATTAAAATATTTACAAATGTTACCCATGTTGTTTTGTTTGTTGTGAAGACTTAAGGAATCTTTAACTTAAAAAACAAGAAATTTGTTTTATTTTAATTTTTTATGCCCGATTGTCTTCTCATTGTTGTACTCGATACAACATTATGTGATAAAGTTTGTCAGTGACTTGCAGCAGGTTTGTGGTTTTCTCCAGGTACTCCGGTTTCCTCCACCAATAAAACTGACCACCACGATATAATTAAAATATTGTTGAAAGTGGCTTTAAACACCATAACCAACCAACCATCTTCTCATGACAATACATTTTTGTATTTGCATTTGACTTCATTATCTTACTAGTACAGTGGAACCTGTCTAATCCGACACACCAAGGGACCAGGGAAATGTGTCGGATTGTACAGGATGTCGGAATACTCAAGTTTTATTTATGTTAACAGAACTACTTTGGGACCATCAATTTTTGTCGGATGTCACAGGATGTCGGAAAACTCGGGTGTCGGATTGCACAGGTTCCAGTGTACATGTATTCCATATATTTTTCACATGGTCATCTGCTTCAATTCCTTCAGTATACAATGACCAATGTGGTAATTGAAAAATGTTTCTATGAAATATATAGGTAAAATTTGAATTGTGGACATCTTACAAGTATTCTATATATTTTTTATACTGTCTTGTCCCACAATTCCTTCAGGATAATAATTTGAGGTAAAATTTTAATTGTGGGAACACTTTTGTCCACTGTCTATAAAAATAATTGATTGATTCAAGTGCATGATTATACCAGTTTCAGCTGAACCATTGAATCCAGGTTTTGTGGTGGAATATGTCGGTGTTCCCATAGAAACCAAAGCATATGCAAGTGTCTGATGAACTTGATCACTTATATTGTATAAGTCTAGTACACATGGGATGAGTCTATAACTTATTGGTGAAAGCCTGAATATTATTGTATTGTAGACAGACCACCTGATTTCATCCCAAGTTGTTTTTCTTAACATTTGGTTTTATGTGTCGTCTTTTGTAGATCGATTGTTCTTTTGTACTTTTATTTTTGGTTGTTTTATTGTAATGTCCTTCCTCAATTTATGGCTTCTGATTACCCCTTTGGTATCTTCAAACTTTTCTGACTTTTTATCGGTATGTAATTATTCCAGAATGCTCTAGCTATTTTCTGAACTGATGAATTAATAATTTACTTCCTGTTTACATACTTAACCTTCATGCACTTTCATTTTAGGAGGAAGGTTGTGTAGTGTTAATTTTTACTCAGTTCCTGGGTATTTTGTATCGAGCACTATCTAGGTTAGCCATTCCAATTGATGCTTATTACTGGCTGAGGGTTGATTATCTTTGATTTCAAAATAAAAACAAACAAAATCTTTATAAAACTTTCATTTTACATTGTACATTCATAATACTAACAAAAATACATACAGAAAAGTAGCAACGTTAGATTTGATATACCTTTATCTGCTATTTTAATTCATGAGAACAACTAAACATTTGGATATTGGTTTTCTGGGTTAGGGTTATAATATTTAATGCCACTTTCAACAATATTTCAGTCATTTTGTGGCAGTTAGTTTTATTGATGGAGAAATCGGGGTACACAGAGAAAATCAACGACCTGTTGTAAGTCAATGACAACTTTTATCACACAAAGTTGTATCAAGTACACCTCGCCATGAGCATGATTCAAACTCACAACTTTAGTGGTGATAGGCACTGATTGCATAGGTAGTTGTAAATCCAACTACCATATGATGATGGCCCCTGTATCGGTTTTTAGTGTTATACATGTAACTGTATCTTGATTATAATATAACTGGTAATCAGGATACCTGTCAAGTTCAGGTAAATAATTAGCATATTGATCACCTGTTGTATCTGGGTAGTGTGCATCATGTGATACCTGATATGTCTCATTGTATTCAGAATAACCAGGGTTATTGTTGGGGTCTGATTAATTGCATGGATCAATTACTAATTGATGTGTCTCATTGTATTAATGATAACCCAAGTTATTGTTAGGGTCTGTTTGATTGTGTGGATCAATAACTAATTGATGTTTCTCATTGTATTCATGATAACCCAAATTAGTTAGGGACCATTTGATCGAGTGGATTATTTAATGATTGATGTGTCTTGTATTCAAGACAACACCCAAGTTAAAGTTAGGCTTTGTGATTGAGTTGGTAATTTAATAATTGATGTGTCTCATTGTTTTCAGGATAGCCCAAGTTATAGTAAGGGTATGTTTGATTGAGTGGATAAATTAATAATTGATGTTAAAGTTATGCTCTGTGATTGAGTTGGTAATTTAATAATTGATGTGTCTCATTGTATTCAGGATATCCCAAGTTATGATTAGGATCTGTTTGATGAATAGGAACTGTCTCATTGAGTGGATCAATTAATAATTGATGTGTCTCATATTCAGGACAACCCTCAAGTTAAAGTTATGCTCTGTGATTGAGTTGGTAATTTAATAATTGATGTGTCTCACTGTATTCAGGATAACCCAAGTAAAAGTTATGCTCTGTGATTGAGTTGGTAATTCAATAATTGATGTGTCTCATTGTATTCAGGATGGCCCATGTTATGATTAGGATCTGTTTGATGGAGAGGAACTGCCTCATTGTGTGGATCAATTAATAATTGATGTGTCTCACTGTATTCAGGATAACCCAAGTAAAAGTTATGCTCTGTGATTGAGTTGGTAATTTAATAATTGATGTGTCTCATTGTATTCAGGATGGCCCATGTTATGATTAGGATCTGTTTGATGGAGAGGAACTGTCTCATTGTGTGGATCAATTAATAATTGATGTGTCTCATTGTATTCAGGATAGCCCAAGTTATGATTAGGATGTGTTTGATGGAGAGGAACTGTCTCATTGAGTGGATCAATTAATAATTGATGTGTCTCATTATATTCAGGATAACCTAACCTAGGATCTATTGGATATTGTTCATTAATACCCATTGTTGCGTTGAGAGGCCTGTCAGTGTATGGTAAAACCTCAACACCTTGTTCATCAGCGTAGTTCACCAGTGATTTTTTAAACTCTTTTTCTTTCTGTTTCATTGCCTTCAGCCTTTTTTTAAATTCTTCTAATTTTTTGGCAATTTTTTCTTTTCGTTTATCATTAACAAAGAGTAAAATCACCACAAACACTAATAGGACTGCCATAGCACCTAATGCGATTAAGCCTGAGAATTTAGGGTTGTCTTTAAGGTAAATATAGCTCTTCTCATACCATAGTGGTGCTGGATCAATGATAACTTCATATGTAATAATGTCCCACATTACACCTATCCCTGGAACTTTACATGTCCAGTTTCCTGCATATCTATGTGTAACGTTCTTAAAAATTTCACTAGATTTGTTTAATACAGATATTGGTGGTAGAGAGATACGACTTCCGTTATGATACCATATTCTCTTTGCTTTATTTATCATATGGTACATGGACAAAGAAGGGCACTTGAGTTTCAGTTTACTTGATTCCTTCACATGACGTTTAATACCAGGATGTGTAACTAAGGTAAACACTGCCACCGTTTTATACTGTTTTTTCTCATATTCCATTTGACAAACATAAGTTCCTTGGTCCTTAGGTGAAAGATTTTGGATTATTAAATTATTGAACCGATAAACCATTCTTTGTGCTTCAATAGTCAATGCTTGGTTGTTATGTAGCCATCTTGCTGAGGACTTTTTATATTGGCTGGTAATTGCCTTTGTTATTTTATTATCACATGAAATTTCCATTGAGCCACCAACAGGTTTATTCATTCGATCATTTTTTGTGCTTTTAAATTCCTTTGAAATAAATTTCCTCATTTTCCTTGGAAGTGGTATTTTGGGTTTAAATCTTTTTCTTCTGGAGTGAAGACTTATATTTGTAGCTATGTATCCACCAGTCAAATTTGAACTTTTTCTTCTAATATCAATCTCCTTTTTTGAGTTTAATCCACATGACCTGGATCTTCTTCCTAATTAAAAAGTTCACAGTTTAAATACAATATTAATCTAAATCTTAGGCACTGGGTTAATAAGATTGTCTACAAATTAAGTCAGAGAGACTTTCAAATTAAACCAGGAAATTATTACAAAGTCATGAAATCCTTGTTTCAGACACAGGTACTCAGGGACAGGATAGCTCCCCCTCCACCCTTTTTCAAAAACTACTTGGAAAAAAATGTATTTAATCCTTCAGCTATTATTTTCATTTCAATAGTAAGTTAATATGATATACATGTATATCATCACAAAATTACTCATTCTTAACCAAACAATGGTTAAAAATACTTCTATGTTTTTATTACTATCTAATGTTGGACTTTTAATTATATTCTGTTTGACTTCTACAATTTTCCAGACAAAAATTCTTAAAAATCCAGTTTTCAAATCAACATTTTTTTCTTGATGTATTTTATATATGATATACAAGAACTCTGGCAATTAATTTCAATTTTTTTTTATCTATTATTAACAAAATTACCTATTACAGTCTTTGTATTAATTATATTTTCTTAAGTGTAAAAATCTGTATGGAGTGAGTACAGATAGTGTAAGAGCCAAACCATCAAAATAAAATTACAGACATGAGTTTTCAATGCCAAATGATTTTTTAATTAATTGTCAGAGTTTGCAAATATCATATATTAATATACAAAAATGTACATCTAGAATAAGAATTGTTGATTTGGAAACTGGATTTTTAAGATATTTTTTATGAATATTAAATAAATGAAAACAGACTATAGTACAAGAGGGTATCATCCACCCAGTAGTCCTGTTTTGCATTGACATAGTTTATTAGATATATTTATTATTGAACTTTACAGTTCCTAACTAATGTAATTATTAATAAAACTATAAAACAAAAGGTTCTGTACCTCCCGCATATATGACTTTAGCCAGATTTTTGGCTATGTAATCCTGTTTACTCGCCCTTTGGTTTTATTCATGCTCTCAGAACTTTAAACTATTTGGCTATTTGGCTTTCCAATCTTTCAGTTTTTAGCGTACCTGATGAAGGTTATTCCAGAAACGTGTCGTGTGCACTCAATTTAATATCTACGTTTTTATTATTAAATAGAAAATACAAATGTAATAACATGAGGAAGATGACAATTCCATGTCCTAATTATAAGTGTGTGTAGTGCTAAAATCAGATACAACTCATTTTACCACCATTTAAAGCCAGTAGGTACACCAGTACACGGAAAAAAATATTGAATTCAGTGGAATATTCACGGGTGGTTTGCTACGTCACACGCACGGATACTTGAACATCGCGAACGTCGCCTCAAGGTAGGTTTATGCAGTTGTACAATTTAAAAAATAAGGAAAACTAACAAAACCAAGTAGTTCACCGAAGGGCCCACATATCAGACTTCATTGTTAGCATACATTCATTGGGCGGAAACCCGTCAGTTTTGCAAACACTTCTGTACAGTTAAAATTCCGGGCAAGGATACCGTTCACACAAAACCCATTTAACTGTACAGAAGTGTACTAAAGGTGACAGTAATATATGATTGATTGATCTTTGGTGTTTAACGCCACTTTCAACAATATTTCAGCTATATCATGGCGACCAGTTTTAGTGGTGGAGGAAGCCGGAGTACCCGGAGAGAACCACCGACCATGGGCAAGCAACTGGTAAACTTTATCACTTGCGGTTGCGAGTCGAGTGCACCCTTTTTGTAATTTACAAAGCCGGGCGCGAACCCACGCCGTATTAGTGATAGGCTTGTATGAGTTGTTAGATCCAGCGACCTAACTCATTGAGCCACCCAGGTCCCGGTAAAATTGATATTTTAAGCTTTTTTAGATCTACTAAGACGACAATTTATATTACTACAGCAGTCGTAGAATTGACTATACTCGGCCGATTTGATTGGCTGACAACGCCATGTAAGACAAGGTCACGCACAGCTGTCTTTATGGCTTATCTTACATAGAAAACCCAGCAAAACGGAAGACTTTGTCTTCATTATTTGTACTACGTTATACAATTGACAGGTGAGTTTCAATGGAGAAACCGGTTTTTGAAGTTTCAACTAATAAAAACTAAGAATTATCCACAGCAGCCACGTTGTGTGTGTGTGGTTTGTTTAACTAGATCAAAATGACATGAGGACTATTCGTAGAAGACCTCACAAACAAATCTGAAACAGACAATACCCATGGCGTTTCTTGCCAAATCCATATAAAGTGTGGAGGGCCTCATAAATATTTATAAGCATTTGTACCAGCTATAGGAAATGTTTCCGAGGAGAATATTTTTAAGACTTAAAATAACTTAAGTGGATGTGCGTCTACCTACTCCGACGTTGGAATGTAAGATGTGTATCCAAAGGCGCAGGAACTGTTGTTCATGGATGTAGCAGAGACATGATCAACAATTGCCTTTGATTGCATCTTCTATATTCTTAATTCCGAATTCTGGAAATGTAATGGCCTTTCAAGATAGGACGCGAATCACACAATTGGATGGTCTTCATGAACTTTGCAAAATTATTTGTCAATGAAGACAAACACTCAAAAACCAGAGACATACAAACCAAGTGATACAAAGTTTTACCAAGACATCGAATTTTTAAAAATTAGTCATTGTGAAAAGAAAGTTTAATGTTTTTTTTTCACAAAATGCACAAATAATCCAATAAATTTATGTTATACCCTATTTACAAATGTAAAATAAATAAATAAAACAAACCTTAAAAAATGGATAATTGGTACAAATTAGTACACAAGGGCAATATTGATGGCTTGGCGATATTTTTTACATGTTAACTGGTTTCTTAAGGAGTTGCTAGTCTCTTTTATTATATGACTCGGCAACAAAGAAGTGTTTGCTTTAAAATAAAAAAGGGACAAGTATGGACAGACAATATCACCAAGCAAAATGTCCCTTGGAGCTTGTACTTTGAACATACGTTTTGAGTTTAATATACTAAAAATCGGGGCCCTGGTGGCTCATTGAGTTAGGTATTTTGATTACTTAACAACTCATACAAGCCTATCACCAATACGACATGGGTTCGCGCCCGGCTTTGTAGATTACAAAAAGGGTGCACCCGACTCGCAGCCGCAAGTGATAAAGTTTACCAGTTGCTTGCCCATGGTCGGTGGTTTTCTCCGGGTACTCCAACTTCTTCCACCACTAAAACTGGTAGCCATGACATAGCTGAAATATTGTTGAAAATGGCGTTAAACATAAAAAATCAATCAATCATAAAAATCAATCATATCTTGAACTATTAATGAACAATTAGATCACATCTAACCAATGTTGCTTTTAGCGGATCAGCCATTTAAATTACAGTATTCGTATAATTAGACAATATAGGTTACTGGTATGGTACATTATATGAGATTTATTTGGATGAGGCTAAGATACAGGGGTACTGCGAGCATATCTAACTATTAGCGACATCACGTGACTTTTGTGACGTCACTTCCGGTCAACAATACACTAAAATTTTAACCTTGAGAGCTACGGGAGGCGCTAGAAAATTGACAATTTCTTGCTCTTCCGAATACAAATAATAAATCTCGTATAAAAAGACATCATACCTATATTGTTTTTATACTGCAATACTATATTTTTTTCTCACTGTTTTCTGTATAAACAAAAATTAAAATTCGTATTCCCCGTCATGGGCCCCGTTTAAAAAATGCTTTTTACAGGACATTGTCCAGTATAAAGCAAATGTTCCAAAAAGGGGCGTGGCCTAAATGCTTTATACAGGATATTGTCCAGTATAAAGCAAAAGTTTATACGCCCCCCCTTTATCAATGCTGTAAAGTTACCAATTGCAGTATAAAATTAAATCATAAGCCACTGGTATAACTTTTTATACATTTAATCTTATCCAGATCTTGAATAAGTTTGTAATATCCACATTTGCACAGTCATATTCACTGGTGCATATCAAATTTTCTGAGATAAAATGTTTGTATTTGAAGGAACAGATCCAAAAATCTCCAGCCGTTTTAATTACATGTATGTTGAAGGAGAATTTAATGTGTTGTTAAATGCGAACACTTCTGATCTGGTACAAAATTTGGTTCTCATTATTTTTAACGAGGATAACTTCGTTATATATTCAAAGACATCTGACTCTGGTCATTTTCTAAAAATGTGTCCTCATCAATGTTATCAACTCGATTGTTTTCGTCGTCGTTTTCAGTTAGCTGATCATTTTCGTTGTAAATCAATTTTAATAAGTTGGCCTTTTTCGTCGTTATTTTCAGTAGATTTATCGTTTTCGTCGTCACTTTCGGTAGATTTATCATTTTTGTCGTCATTTTCAGCAGATTTATCGTCTTCGTCGTCATTTTCAGTATGTGTCTCTTCACTATCTTCGCTACTTTGATCGTTTTCATTTTCAATGACTCTTTCTACGTTGTTAAATTTGTTCTTTTTCTTTTTCGGAGTGTGACATAAAGCTATGTATACTACAATTATAAACCCCAGAACTCCAAAAGACTGAGTACCAATTAAAACGGGGTATTTCCAAATAAACTTCTTGTACTTATTCTCTGGTGGTGGTAGTAATTTAATACTGACTTGGTACTGGATAACTTCCCAGCTTCTTTTAGCAAATTTATCAACAACACGACAAGTCCAGAGACCTTCATAATTTTTTGAAGCGTTGTGAAAACGCTCAAACGCTCTCCGTTTAGCTGGAATGTCAGAAATCTGTCTTTTGCCATTTAATGACCAGTCGCGGAGGGAATTCCGAAATAGACGACCAATTGGAGAGCTTGGACATCTCATTTTCAATGTATTTGTTTCCAGAATTTCCTTAGGTATACCAATATTCTTCGTAATCAATGTGGCGAAATATACAGTTTTCCCTTGTTTCTTTGTGTAATATATTCGACATGTATATAGTCCTTGATCGTTAGGAGTAATATTTGAAATATCCAACTTTAAACCTTTCGCCTTCATTCGCGTTTGATTTGTGTTAAGCTTTACGTCATTAAGAATCCATGTATGATTTGATTTGGGGAATTTCTTTTTAATGGCCGCTTGTCCGGTAGTACTACAGGACAATTGTGCTTTCGTTCCGATTGCCACCACGAACTTAACATTCATTGTTTTTAGATTTGTTGCCACTAGTTTATTAATTTTCGATGGGAGCTTGCGTTGTCTTCTCTTGCTTCTCCTAATTCTATGTGCAATGTAATTTCTTAGACTAAGTTGCTCTTCTGTTTGATTGGCGTGTCTTAACTGTATTTCTACTTTGTGGTTCTCATGGCAGTACCGTAGTCTTCTTTCTGTCAAAAGTAATTGAGAGTTTGAAGTCCTTTGGCAATGTTTTACATGTTTTCTCTCTACTGTCTGTATTTATAATAGCAGAAATGAACCGATAGTAAGTTTTTTTTATATATTCTTTAAGCAAGGGTCACATGTTTTTTTTTTAAACAAGATCATAATGTCCGCATTATATTTGACTGAAAAACTACGAATAACGCATGGTTAGACTAGATATATCGCATCAGCGGAGCAGATGGACTTTGACGATCAAATAGGTTGATTGAAATTGGGTGATCTAACGTTTATTTCTTTCTCCATATATTAATGGACGTGTAGCGAAGTTCAGTGTGTTCCGAAGTGCAGTAACATCTTTTTTTGTGCATACGATTTCTCAATTTGTTGCAGACTTTGACGAACTATGGAAAGATTTGCCTTGATCATGCCAGTGTTTATTTCAATAATCTTAACCAAATGAAACTTCAATGCAGAATCAAATATGTGCCATGCTGTAGTAAGCATACTATATACCCGTCTGTAAACCATCTATTCCTTGTGCCTTTCTTCTGGTTAAAATATAAGCGTTCGAATGAAAATAATATTACAAATTAACTAAAACTCATTTTCGTTAGTTTTGGTTGGTTATCATTACTGGATATTGCTGTTTTACACCTTTTTTTCAAAGACAAAGAAGATTTATTTTCATATGATGAATATTGATTCTCCTAGAGCAAACTAATAAACTCGGGGTGCAATCACTGGCTGAGTGTAATCGCATTTCCATTCCTGGTTCTTAGGCTGCCTATTGAGAGTATTGTATCTATGACTATAGGCTAGCTACTATCCCTGTACGATTATAAACGGTGTAATGTTGGTCATCAGTAAAACCAATACACCCACAGGGTTTGAAAACTTTTGTTTAACAAATAAGTACAATACTTACCAATGGATGAATTCGAAACACTTGTATGCAATATTATTGGTTTCGTCGTTGTCCAATTAGACCACGTGCCATTGCAGATACTTGAACGATAGCACTTTCCACTACAAAGTGTTCTGTCTTCAGTCAGAATTATCGTGTCTGTCAGTAATGATTTGTATTGCCTACATATATATTTTTTCTCAGAACAACCAATTTCTGATGTAAGTATTTCCTCTGACAATAAAGCTAGGATAGCCAATATCAACGAAGACGTCGCCATTTAAAATTCCGTTTGCAACGCGTCACGGTAACCGTTTAATACAAATTCCCGCCAAGAGACCCTGCATTGTGAACTTATCATGATCCGTAAAATGTTGCGCTTTGTGAAGGATAATTTCAAGACCAGCTATTACAGTGCACAAAAAATATATATAGACACAAGTTGTGTGTATGCAGAGTCCCTGTGTTAATGGTGAAGCAAGGATCGTATACGATCTTGGTCGAAGTCCGAGTTTCAGGATCGCCATATCGTGACTTGGTTAACCGTCTTTCCTGTTTAGACCCGTTTGTTTTATTGCTCCCAAAACTTATCATTTGTCTTACCGATCTTTCGATTTTGAGCGCGCCTAATGAAAGTTATTCCAGAAACCCGTCGTACGCACTAAATTTGATATCTACGTTTTATTATGGAATGTTTGTATCACACGAACACAAATTTTCGTTTGTCCATGTCAAATCCCGTGGTTTTCTTTGTTCGCGACTACTGACCGAGCATGACTTGTCATCTGATTTCAAACACGAATAACACGACATGTACTGCTAGAAGAGCAGGATTCGCCCCGGTTTTTATTAGAGATCGTTTTCTTCATTTTATCCCATTATGCATTTCTTCACGTTGTTAGTTCCGTGTTTATGTATGTGGTATTTATATTCATTTACGTATACCCCAGTGTCCATCGACACGCAGATGATTTTAATAGGTTGTGTCGAACTTCATAAAGAAATACCAAGTTATCATTTTTTTTCTGATGATAGGTACACATGTTCTGGGCCGGAATAACAAAACAAAATTAGCATCTATAGGTCACAGAACTAACTTTTCTGCTAGTCGCCCATCAATGTATGAGGCAGAGCCGTAACTACCACTGGGCCTGGCAGACGAGGCAGTTGCAGTTGTTCATAGCTTACTAAAAGTATTTGTGAATCAACTGAATAACCCATATACATAACATGGTCTGTGACAATGATCCGCTAATTTGTTGGTGCCCAGTCAGGAACATATGGACACTCCATGCAGTGAGTACCGAGTCAAGATGTCATATGCCATATACCAACTCAACAAATTAGTGTGTTGCTCCCCTAGAATGGCCTAGATCAACTTCAACACTCGTAATTAGCACGACCCATTAATTTCAATATAACATTCCAATATTTTGACTACAGTAAAACAATTTTCCTGGTTTAAAATATTCTTTCATTCTAGTTTTCATGTGGGAGTAATTTATTAAATACTCTCAGGATTGATTAACTTCTACTACCGGTATGTACGAGTTCGCGCCCGGCTGTGTAAATTACAAAAAAAGGTCACTCGACTCGCAGCCGCAGGTGATAAAGTTAGTATACCAGTTGCTTGTCCATGGTCGGTGGTTCTCTCCGGGTACTCCGACTTCCTCCACCACTAAAACTGGTCGCCATGATAAAGCTGAAATATTGTTGAAAGTGGCGTTAAAAAAAAATCAAATCTACTAAGATGCTCCCTTCAACTAACTTAAGATTCCGCCGTGCTATAATCATGATAATTAACAACTTTACTTTAGAAAATGAAATTTAATGAGTATTTATTTTTCTATTTTTTTAAATTTTGATTTTAAAATAAAACTATAAAGATTTTTTTGATGAACTAGTGGTTAATGACAGCTGATTTGAATGACTCAACAGTTACTCTTCACAGTGTTCAGGGGGAGACTGTTCCAGTTTCGTATTGTTCGCGGAAAGAATGATTGCTGTCTGTTCAATGAGTTGTAAGCCTGTTGGTGGTAGTTGGCATGAGAGTGAGTGCATGTTCCGGGAGAATCTAAATTGTGGTATGAGTATGTCTCGTTTTGGGATAGCTACTAGTTCATGCGAGATCTTGTACAACAAGAATAGACGTGCATCTGATCTTCGATCTGCTAGGCTTAATTCGCCAATTTTGATGTTCTATCGTGTTACTAACGCTAGAGGTGTTATGAATAGCGGTTAGTAACATACCTAGCAGCCCTACCGGCGTTGTACCTGTTCTCCGACATAGTTATGTTTTTTTCAGTGGTGTATGGGTCCCATACAGGACAAGCATATTCAAGTGATGGTCGAATTAGAGATGCGTATGCCTGTTCTTTGGCTGTGGTGGAACTGTTTTTTTTTTAATATTCCTACGGAGGAACCCACGTGTCTTGTTTGCCTTTGTTGTAATACAGGTTATTATTAAATTACTGAATGGCCAACCATATACGACGAGTGTCGCTGGCAGTGAAGTGGCAACTGTGTACTCCAACCAGATCGACCCCGGTTTAATGAGGTTGGTGTTGCTTGATCTTTAATTTTCTGAGTACTGTTTTGTGGAATATTGTCTGTTCGTCTCGGTTTCTCCTTTCACGGGTCATTGTAGTCTGTCCGTTTTTACGACTTACCTCTTTGGTATCTTTAAGCTTTTCTTCGGTATGGGACCTTTTCCCTGAGATTATTTTTCAATTCGTTCCAACAATCATGTACTAATGCGATCATATGGGGCATATATACAGGAACTCTTATCATGTTTTGGAAGCTTCTTCTTCTTCTTTGGTTTGTATCATCCACCATCAGATTGGTGCACCTATATTTAGTTATAGTCACAGATACTGAAAAAACTAAATAAAATCGTGAAAACTAGTTCTTTGACACTCCTGAGTTAGTCATATGCAGTCTACCACAATGTAGAGCATAGTATAATCTTCTGGTACAGTTCTCTATTTTACTAATTATTTCGTCATTGCACTTCAGTAGATTTCGTCTAGCCTAGTTAGTATTATATATCCGGTTCTAAGCACGTTTAGAAAATCTTTTTATTTGGATCATGAGTAATGAAGATTTAGATTTTAATGCAGTTTTTAGTGTGTTTCTGGACAGGAAAAAAATGATATAAGTTAGATTTAACAAATGGAGTTATCCCTCTTTGTACTGGCTCTCTCCTCTCTAGTCTGGTACTCGTGACCCCTCGGATTTTTTTTTTATCGATAACAAAAAAAAAATCCGAGGGGTCACGAGTACCAGACTATCTCCTCTCCTATATATTCTTCGCTACCGGATGTTTCATCCCATAACCAAAACGGACCATAACCAAAACGGACCAGAACAAAAACGGACTATTAAAATAAAACATGTAAATTTCTTGAATAAATATGATAATTATATGTATTAATTTGTTAGTGTGTTTTAATTATAAGCATATGATCGTTTGCACATAAATTTGCAAAAAAAAAAAAAAAGAATTGCAAGCATATTTTTAGTTATAGCCATTACTTGGAGTCCTTCGTATGTCCGTTAACTTTTACCTTTTAAACTTCTTGAATCCCAATGAATAGAATTTTATAAAAAATAGTCTGAACTTAGCAAATATATTGTCTAGGAGATACTGTACATATGATGGTATTTTTTTCTCTTGATTCGTCAACAAACATGAACGATGCAAGAGTTTTTTTTATGTTGATCAATCTTGGGAGGAGGGACTTGCTCTGAAGAAACCATTAATTGATTGAAATGAAACTTGGTATTTATGTTCCTATCAATGTTGGTACTTTGATGTTGATCGGAAAAGACCGACAGTAGAGGTCATGGTTTACATAATAGAAACACTATTGGAAAACAGGTTCCGATCTTCTTTAGAACCACTGAACAGACTTTAACCATATATAGCAGAATTTTTCCCCAACGATATAACCTGGTTTGGGTCAGTTTATGCTTAATAAACCGCGAAGCGGTTTATGAAAAGCATAAACTGACACAAACCAGGTTATGCAGGTATAACCTGTTCAACAATTTCAAATATTCCTTATAATTTAATTTTTACAACAAAATTTAATGATTCCTCGATTTTAATTGCAATAGGGATCATTCACCAAATTTCTTTCGACAGACGTCGCTGTTGTTCCATAAGTGGTTAGCTGAACGTTTTAATCTCGATGACGCTTGAATTGTTAACGTTAGGTACAAGGACACGTCAATATGTAATGCCTTTNGTATAACCAATGTTGCTCCAGGCGGATCAGCCAATCGGATTGCATTATTCACATCAAATTAAATTATTTTGTAATATATCTGAAAAAAATTAAGAAACAAAGTCATATCGATACATTTTTCTGGTAACAAAGTCGTGTACACGTTAGTAGTTTATTGGGGGTATGGCATTTAACGTCACTTCCAACAATATTTCAGTTATATCATGGCGGTCAGTTTTATTGGTGGAGAAAACCACCGACATGCTGCAAGTCACTGACAAACTTTATCACATAATGTTGTATCGAGTACACCTCGCATGTGCGGGATTCGAAAGTAAGTGGTGATAGGCACTGATTGCATATGTGGTTATTTATCCAACTATCATACGATCACAATAATAGTTGTGGTGTAGATCAGAAGTTCAAAATGGTCATTATCCACGGTCAAAGTAGCTTTTATCATCTCTCGGAGAGGCAATAAAGAGAATGAATTCAGAGATGTTACCTGTCATGCACAAATGATACAACTTCATTACAAATGTGTATACAGATATGGCAGCAAAGGCATCAATTAAAGTTTCTGATAATTTCTCATGAACCCAGGTGAACAATTCGGGATCTTGTGAGCCTCTCGGTGCACGCATGTATATTTTTGATCTACCTGATGTGTGAAAAAAACATTGGATTCTCTACTGACATTAAAAAATCCCAAGCCCCCCCCCCTCCCTCCTTTTCACTAATAAAAGTGTTGGTGTCTAATAAAGAAAACAGCAGTCTGTGGGAAGACATGTCGCTTCACTCGGCCACATTAATGAATATTCTGATTCCTAGCCGGCCAGTCTTTGTTCTTACTCCTTAATGCTACCTGTGTAGCAGAGAAGCAACAAATACCAATTGTATAGTCTTTGGTTAACCAGACTGGAGCTCTATCCCATGGATCTAAGACCCTCAAGGCGAGCATGCTAACCATTACACCACCGATGAGATAGGAAACCATTTTGTCTACAGACTGATGACAACAGACCCATAACATAATACCATCACAGCAACATTTCTGTGATGGTATAAAAATCACACTGAAAAAGGAGCAGTCCTTCAAAACTGTCATTAAGATGGGGAATTGTGCCCAAGTTGCTTAGTTGAAGTTAGTTAAGTCAATATGATCAGCACACATTAAAAAAAACTCATCAATTAGCTTCCAGTCAGATTTGAACTGACATCTTTTCAACTTTATTGAAATGTACTGCCTTGTACTATAGAAGCCATAATGAATGTAATGTTACACAAAGTACACACTCAAACAAGTATTTCAAAAGCATTTTGTACAAAGGACTGTATTTAAGACATATTATTAACTACAGATGTAAAATGTACAATGCCACTGATTATATCAGGTAATAATATTCATTAAAAAGTTGTTAATGTTTTCCTGATTCATGAAACTTTTTTTTTAGGAGCTACTGACCCCTCCTCTTAAATAGTCTTACAGGGTAAATATATGACTACAATAACAATATATGATATAAATATACAGGTATAACATGACAAAAAGACAAATATTAATTTAATGGCAGACAAAAAATTACAAATACATTGTACCCAGAAAATTGATGATTGAGCAACACAAACACAATTAAAAATCCAGACCGACATGAGCTCAAATGCTCCATATGAGTCTGCAGTTCGAACTTCACTAATTATTTCATGGGCGAATGAGCTAGGGGCAATTGCCCTCTCCACTTTGAAAAGTTGAGGGGGACAAAATAGTCAGTTTGCCCCCCTTATTTTGGCATTAAATTTAAGAAAACACTTTTTTACTTTAGTATGGAAGCGTCCAGTTAGCCAAGGGTATATGGATATTTGGACAAGGGTATGCTTTGAAACCAGTGACTTTTTTTTTTTTATTGCTGCAGTTTTGAAAATATACCAGACAAGTAAGGAATACCTTTTTTGTAATTTTTCTGTTTTTTTTATGTTACATTCTAGTGTAATTTTCATTAAAAAAAAAAAACGCATGAAAGCCCCATAATATGTTTTCTATTGAAAATATGCCCGGTTTTTCACATTCTGAGTGTATATGATGCTTTTGGCATGTTGTTTTTGAATATTTAATAAAAAGAAAAGGTGTGGAAAAAGTTGGGTCAGTTTTTTAATAAAAATGATTTTTTTCCTAATGTCTTAAATGACATTGCAGTCTTAGCTTAGCTCACCTTTACAAAAGCCCCGAAGTATCATTTGAAATTCGAGATTCAATATCTGAAATTTGAAATTCAATATCCTGATTAAAAAGTGGAAGAAAAGACAACAAACTGATGTTCCTTATGAGAAATTAAATGCTGTTTAACAAATTACTGTACGAGAAATTAAACCAATGAAAATGGTAGCCAATTGCATCAAACTAACTGTTCGCAGTAATTAAGAATATTCTTTTATAATTGAAAATAACTTCACTCTTGATGAACTAGATAAGATATATTTTTTTATAATTATGTATCCCGTCCTGGCTGTAGCCACAATTTCATCGCTGATCCCTTAACCCCCCCCTTACCACATTGTCTTACCATTACCCCTCCGCCTTTTCACAATCCAAAACCCTCCTCCTTTTTCTCATCCTCAATCCATCCCTACCCCTCCTCTCATTTTCCCATCCTGAAACCTCCCCCTTGTCCCAGCCTTAACCCTTCCCCTTTTCCCACCCTTAACCCTCTTCCTTTTCCCAACCATAACCCTGTCTTTTCCCCACACATAACCCTCCCCTTTCTCCCACTCTTAACTCTTCCCCTTTTCCCACCCATAACCCTCACCATTTTCACCATCCATAATCCCCTTTTTTCACACCCTTAACTCTCTCCTTTTTTCCCACCCTTAACCCTCCCCCTTTTCCCACCCATTACCCTCCCCCTATTCCCACCATAACCCTAGTTCCCACCCTTAACCCTCTCCTTTTTTCCCACCATTAACTCCCCCTTTTCCCACACAAAACTATCCTGCTTTTCCACCCATAACCCTCCTCCTTTTTCCCATCCTTAGCCCTCCCCCTATTCCCACCATAACCCTAGATCCCATCCTTAACCCTTAACTCTGCCTTTTTCCTCCAAACACAACCCTCCCCTTTTTCCCCATCCTAAACTCTTCCCCCTTTTTCCAAGCCTTAACCCTTCCCCTTTTCCCATCCTCAACACTCTTCCTTTTCCCAACCATAACCCTGCCTTTTTCCCTACACATAACTCTTCCCCTATTCCTACCCATAACCCTCTCCATTTTCACCATCCATAATCCCCCTTTTCCCACCCTTATTTCCCCCACACAAAACTCTCCCCCTTTTCCAACCATAAACCTCCCCTTTTCCCACCCTTAACCCTCCCCTTTTTCCCATCCATAA
>MJUT01006372.1:539255-606359 GCA_002080005.1 Gigantidas platifrons | reverse complement strand
GGCCATCTTGAATTTCCGATCAGCAAACGATTCACAAATTTAGTACATGATCACCCAATGATCATTCCTGTAATGTCACAATTTAATTGGCTTAGTGGTTTCTAACAAGAAGATTTAAAAAATTTTGACCAATCAGAACACATTATGAGCCCTGGCAGCCATGTTGGATTTTCGATCAGCGCCAAAAACAAAAATCTTGTATATGACCATCTAATGAACAGTTCTGCCAAGTTTGGTTCAAATCTGTTGCGTGGTTTCAGAAAAAAAAGATGAAAATGTGAAATTCCCATAGGGTCCTATGTTAAACTAAGTCGAGTCATGGCAGCCATCTTGAATTTCCGATCAGGAAATGATTCACAAGTTTAGTACAGGATCACCCTATGATCATTCCTGTAAAGTCACAATTCAATAGGCTAAGTGGCTTCTAACAATAAGATTTATAAAATTTCGACTAATCAGAACACATTATTGGCCATGGCAGCCATGTTGAATTTCCGATCTACACCAAAAACATAAATCTGGTAGAGGACCATCCAATGAACATTTATGGCAAGTTTTTTTGAAATCTGTTCAGTGGTTTCAGAAAAGAAGAGTTAAATGTGAAAAGCTAACGGACGGACGGACGGACGGATGGACAACGGACGCTTACCCATGACAAAAGCTCACATGGCCTTTGGCCAGGTGAGCTAAAAAACCAATATTACAAGCACATTTTTAGTCAAATGATTCAATTAATTGCTACACACTAGGACTATTATACATTGTCTATCTACTTCTTGTAACTGTATGTAATGTCATGTGCTTTATGTTTTTTATATAGCTGTGCTACATGGACTCTATATTGTTATTGATTAATACAATTTCTGTAAATTGTCTCAATTTTTTGTACTCAGCCTGATCAAGGATTTATATAGTCCTACTATATAAATCCTTGGCCTGATCATTAATCCAATTGCATTATTTAATGTATTATTATACAACCACCTGATAATCAAATCATTTAATCTCATGAAAAGTGATTGAGGTGTCATAAACCAATAATTACTTGGCTTCATTACCTGTACTAATTGGATTTATTCCAAAATCTAATTGGTAATTTTCATAATTAAGACTAGTTTAAAAAAAAAAAAACAATACACACACAAAATAAATAAATAAAGATTCTTGCAATACATATTTTTTCCTGGTAGTCCGTTTTGGTTATGGTCCGATTTGGTGTAGTCCGTTTTGGTAATGGTCCGATTTGGTTATGGTCCGATTTGGTTATGGGATGAAATGTCATGTAGTCATATTCTTAATCATTTTCAATTATATACAATCAATGTGTTGTATGTGATGTATGTTTGTATATTGTATGAACTCTGTCATGTTTGTGATTTATATTGATTTATATGCTCTACATGGGCCCTTTAATTAGGAATAAAGAATTTATTATTATTATAAGCACGGAGACACAATACCTAAATTGGCGAGACATAAGCGGAAGTTGTTCAAGGTTACAAATGCAATGGCCACCATGCTGTCACGTTTGATTTTGAAAAAATATGCTCAGTGCGTTCGACATGAGGCATTGGTATTGAATAAAGCCTTTTCAACTACTGCATGTCATCGTCAACAAAAAACACCTGGTCAAAAGAAAACATATGTTCGTGACAAGCCACACATGAACATCGGCACTATCGGACATGTGGATCATGGAAAAACAACATTGACAGCGGCAATAACAAAAGTTCTATCCACAGAGAAGAGGGCAATATTTAAAGCATATGAAGATATAGACAATGCACCAGAAGAGAAATCAAGAGGAATCACTATAAACGCTGCAACTTTAGAATACCAAACAGAACGACGTCATTATGGCCATGTGGATTGTCCTGGTCACGCGGATTACATAAAAAACATGATTACAGGTACACACACGTTGTTTACACAAGATAAATATTGACTCAAAACATAGTATTACAACATCAGAAATGAAGAGCTAATACAACTGCAACCTATAAATTACTTTGGTCTTTGGAATGGATTTTTCTAGAAGAAAGAAATCTACAGTACAGGTTTTTATCACATGCACTTGTTTATATCAATGCAAAGGTCGACTATCCATGTAATTAGGAAAAGATGGCCCGCTTAGTCAATGACACTCCATTGCTCAATGATGCAATACACAAAATAGATAAACGCATGTATTTGAAATCGCTGTGATTTGCAAATACTGTTCATATGAATAATACAGTTATATCCATTCTAATGCAATATTGAACATAGCTGCAGAACCGTAGCCCTTGTGGTACTTGGGAAGTTTTTCTGATATTTGCCTATGGTCCACAAATATCAGAAAAATTGCCCAAGGACCATAAGGGCTATGGTTCCACAGCTATATTGAACATTAAAATGTATTCTTGCATATCCCTGGGTCTAAAAATCACACAAATTAATTTGAAACAGGCACAGCCATGAATGCTCGCGAATCTGAAAATTATCAGCCAATTTCACGCTCATCCATTACATCAAAATAGTGTTGAGATATATCGGGGACGACTTCTTTTAGGGACTAATCTAGTCTCATTTAATCGAACTCTCGTTCCTTAGCAGATCTCAAAAGTTAACTTCCATGCAGAAAAAAAATTCTTGTCAGTATGTCAGAAGAGATTTAATAAAATTTGAAAATATCAATATAAGTAGAACAAGCTAACAAAATGACTTATTACACACGGGTTCCCAGTTTCAGTTATATCAGACGTACGAGAGAGGGTCCAAGATTTAGCATCACCTTTGCGCTTTATGTTAAGAAGATCTTCATTGGTAGAGTGTGTAGGTGTGTTGCACAGAACATGTTTACAATGTGCAGAAATTTTTTTTATCCATTAGCATGTGTAGCCATGTGAAGAAAAACACATTTTTAACCATAAAGAGCTTGCTTCGCTCGCATATAATTCAGCGAAATGTTATAGATGACTTTGGCACATAAACAACATTACCTCATATGAAGGCTGGATGTTCATAAGTGACAACATTTAGTAACCGCAATTGCAAAACATATTTAGTATTGGCAATGAACATCTTTTCGGTTGTCATTTAAAAAATCTTTGGAAAAAAACCAGAATATTATACCATTAATGTATTTCAGTCAGGTCAATTAACAGACTAGATACGATAACGTAACCCTCATTCCGCTTGTGCTCCATTTAGGGTTACGAATCGATCTCATTCAACGTATGGGAGCAAATTAAAATTTTCGTTCCGTAAATATTTCAACTTTCTTTTAGCATATCTGGTCATATCTTATTATTCCCAACAATTTTTAAGTAATGGTGATACGAAATAAGTGTTACAATCCCTGTTTCTATCTTCAAGACCGGTTTCGTATTTGAAAATTGTTACTTGTCCGCCATAACACCTTACGTAGACTCTCGCGATGGGCGGAGCCTATCCATATACATGTATGCCAAATATGGAAAACTGTTACTACGTTTTACTATAAAATTGATCCAAATAAGGATATCTCAAAAACGAGGCAAGTGTTCGTGAACTATACCAACTTGTAAACAAAATGTCGGACAGAAAGAAGATGTTATGCATTCAAATTTTCAGATGGATATAAGTCTACCATGGATTGCTGCAGCAATTATTTAACACCTTAAGGTTTACCTAAATATATTTATCTTTCACCCCCGTTAATTTTTCCAACCACTTACAACGGAATTAGGACAAAAAACCGCCCGGTGTGAATCACTCCAGGCATTGCTCCCATACGTTGAATGGGATCGATTCGTAACCCTAAATGGAGCACAAGCGGAATGAGGGTTACGTTATCGTATCTATTAACGGACCAGCCAAAAAACACGGGAAGACCTAGACAATATCTATTTGAAATTTTGTCTTACTTGTCCCATTAGAATCAAAATAATTACTGGTAGCCATATAATTATATTGTTTTTACCATGGGTTGGCACTTTATGCCTGCATTTTACCCTTCACGGTAAAATATTCAGCAGTAAGTGCCAACCCGCAGTAAAACAATATAAAATGACTACCGGCAATCATTTCTTAATTCATATAATTTTATTCATTTGACCGGAGGGAATTAGAAATAAATTGTTTTCTCTTGGGCGTATTTCATAATGGAAAGTGTGACATGGTAGAAGGTTTTGTCCCATCTCCAATGGAGTAACTGGCGGGTTTTAAATGGCTATTTTCATTCATCACGACAATGCAGACTGCCGAAGTGGTCACATCCTTGTGAACACTAGAATCAACATCATTCAATGGATTTTGACCAAACTTGGTATATACCTAGTCCTTAAGAGAATCTGGAACACTATTAATGTTCAAGGTCAAAGGTCAAGGTCACCAGGTCACATTTTTACCATGTAACATCCTTGTGAACACTCTAGAATCAACATCCTTCAATGGATTTTGACCAAACTTGGTACAGTACATAAGAGAATCTGGAACCCTATTGATTTTCAAGGTCAAAGTCATTGGGTCAAATTTTTACCGCATAGCATCCTTGTGAACACTCTAGAATCAAATTTTAGTATTTCCTTATTTGAGAATATTCTCAGACTTTAGTAAATTCTCAAGTTTTGTGGCGCCGGGGCCTGTTACGGATTGTGACCCATCATGATTTGACACGAAAATATTTTGATTCCAGATGATATCTACTATTTCATGGCTTATTAAGTGCATGTCATCGATATGAAGACTTAATTTATTTATAAAAAGACATGTCAGTCTGAAAGTAAACATTTATTATTCATACATGCATAAATTGATCCTTGAGCCATGTGCGTGAATTTGTAAACATCCATGACCTGATGATTAAAGATCTTTATCTCCAAATGATAAGCATTATTGATTTTATTTATATTCATAAAACAATCGGGCAAGTTAGCACTGATCCAATTACCTGTGGTTTAAATTTTCTTTAATTACATCTACCTGACTGACAGGTGTGAAAGGTCATGTACCTCTGGCTATTTACAATAAACAATTATAAGTGTCAAGGTGTTCAAGTATCAATCATGTAACAGTAGCTTACCTGTGCCTGCAAACGACCACTTAATTACCTTTAATTGAATGTAGATAATTTTTGATAATGAAAATATTGGTGCCAGAATTATTGCCAGCAACCGTTTTTTGGAGCCAGATAGAAACAAAAATCGCCAAATGCAACATTGGCGAAGCCCAGCGTGACTCCTGCCTGATCGGGTCAAATCAAAGACTTATAAATTAGTATTTGTTGCTTCTCTGCTAAGCATGCAGCAATAAGGTAAAGGAGAAAGAGCAAAGACTAGTTTGCTCGGAATCGGGATATGTCAGAGTGGGACGACATGTCTATCCACGGACTGCTGTTTCAGTGAGCTAGCACAATAAAAATCCAACAAAGCGTGTTGGTCTAGTACAAAGCATCTCATTGAAAATTAAATTGTTTTCACCATGATATAGCTGAAAAATTGCAGAGTTGCAGATAAATAACAATCACTCACTATTTGTTACAAGATATATTTTTTTTATTTTTAGGTACAGCACAGATGGATGGTTGTATTCTAGTAGTTGCAGCAACTGACGGTACAATGCCACAAACAAGAGAACATCTCATATTAGCAAAACAGATTGGTATTCCAAGACTAGTTGTATTTATCAACAAAGCGGATGCTGCAGACTTGGAAATGTTAGAGTTGGTCGAAATGGAAGTAAGAGAACTTTTGTCAGAAATGGGGTTTGATGGCGACAACACTCCAATAATTCAAGGATCAGCTCTAAATACCTTAAATGGTGAAAATCCAGAACTAGGGGAAAATAAAATCCGTGAACTTCTTGAAGCTGTTGATACTTATATTGAAGAACCAGAAAGAGATTTAGATAAACCGTTCTTTCTTCCGATTGAAGGAACATATCAAATTCCTGGTCGTGGAACGGTCGTATCGGGAAAGCTTGAACGTGGTATAATAAAGAAAGGAGCAGAATGTGAAATTATGGGCTATGATTTGAAATTAAAATCAACAATTACTGGCATTGAAATGTTTCATCAACTTCTGGATCAGGCACAAGCAGGGGATCAAATGGGAGCTCTTTTAAGGGGATTAAAACGGGAAGATATTCGTAGGGGTATGATTTTGTGCAAACCAGGAACTCAATCACTTTATAACAAAATTGAAGCCCAAGTTTATCTGCTTGGAAAAAATGAAGGAGGAAGAGAAAGACCGTTCACAAACTATTTCCAAGCTCAGTTATTCTGTAGGACCTGGAGTTCAGCAGCTTGTCTTGAAATCCCAGACAAAGATATGATTATGCCTGGTGAAGATGCAGCTATTCAATTCACATTGAAGAAAAAAATGGTATTAGAGAAAGGGGAAAGATTCACATTACGTGATGGCTCCCATACACTTGGTTATGGTGTTGTCACAAAATTGTTTGACAATATTGATATAGAAGCTTTTGAAGAAAACCAGCGTACGATCAAGAAAGCAAAAAGAAAAGAACAGAAAGCTGCACAATCATTTTACTAAACTTACATTTTTTACTGTTGTCATGGAACAAAAGTATTGGTGTCTTAATTGTGTAACAGTCCATTAGACCATTAAAACATTTAATTATTTGTCTACATGCACTTAAATATTTTGTCATTGCGAGAACTATACAGTGCATAAATTGTTTGGTCAATGTTTGTCATGATTTTTTTTTTATAAAAAATAGAGTTCATTTAAGTTGAACATTATTTTCTGGTAATTATTTTACATATGATATCTGCAATGTATATTAATGTATGATCAGTTATTTTGCATAGCAGTAGTAGTGACTGTTTTCGTCAAAACTAAGTAAAATGAAAGATTTTATATCTAAATTTTATTAAATATAACAAGATGAAGTCAACATGGGCATATCTTTTTCAGTCATCTATATTTTTGCTTGTTTGTATTTTTATGGTGTTTAATGCCACTTTCAACAATATTTTAGTTATATCGACCTGTCGCAAGTCACTGACAAACTTTATCACATAATGTTGTACACCTCACCCTCGTCAAGATTCGAACTCAACATCAGTGAGTGGCGATAGGCACTAATTGCATAGGTAGTTGTAAATCCAATTCCCATACGATCACAGCCCCTCTCTATATTTTTGCATGTAGCTATCGGGTACATGTAATAACAGCTATTAACATCTCTGGTCAGATCAAACTAGATACTATCAAATTGATATTTGCTGCTTCTCCATTAAATACTACATGGAGGAAAAAGTTCAGACTTGTTGGCTATGAGTCGTAATAATGTATCAAGAGTGGAGCAACATATCCACCTGTAGACTTTTGTTCCAATGAGCTATCACTAAAAAAAAAGATCCAGCTCATTGTGTTGATCAGATCTAGTACAAAGCAGGAATCTTCGTCATCTAAAAAATTAAACGTTCGCACCGTGACACACTGATAGTTGAAAACTAAACTCACTTGTGGTTGAAAAAAAACCTCTCACTCAAATTAATTTGTGTATTATGTCCTTTAAAAGTTTATGCAATATTTGATCATGCTGATTCATGATCTATAAGGGTAGGCTTAATAAAGAACCAGTGTACCCATGGCAACAAGCAGTTGGGCACATTAAACTGCTGTTTTGTATTTTGAATAAAAACAAGTTTAATTTCATTTAAAGTTCCTTTCATTTATTTATTGCTATAAAAATAAATGGAATTGAATTCTGTACTATACATTTGATTGAATCTCCTCAAAAATATCACCTACAAAATGAATATAAAATAACAAAGTTTAGGTAATAAAAAAAAAAATGTTTTCATAAAGTTTAATAACAACACTGGGTCTGATCCTGAGTTGCAACACGTGGGTCTGATCCTGAGTTGCAACACGGGCTGTCGTGTTCGTGATTGTATGGTAGTTGGATTTACAACTACCTATGCAATCAGTGTCTATCACCACTAACATTGTGAGTTCGAATCCCACTCAGGCGAGGTGTACTCGATACAACATTATACGATATATATAGTTTGTCTGATTTTCTCCGGTTTCTTACTATTTGTAGAAATATTTTAAATGTGTACATCATAATCATTCCCCCCCCCTTTATTAATGTAATCTGTAAGTTGTAATTCCAATGAATATATCTGTACCATATTCTTTATAGTTACATATTTGTACACCTAAATAAAATCAGCCATTTCCAAATATGGAACTATTAAAATATGGCGTGTGTTAACAGTGCAACTCGGGGTTTGGGTTATGGCTTTTAACGCCACTTTCAACAATATTTCAGTTATATCGTGGGAGTCAGTTTTATTGGTGGAGAAAACCACCGACCTTTTGCAGGTCGCTGACAAAGTTTATCACATAATGTTGTATAGAGTTCAACTCGAATGGGCTGGATTCGAACTCACAATGTTAATGGTGATATGCACCAATTGCACAAGTAGTTATATATCCAACTACCATGACCATGACTACCGTGATCAAAAGAGTCTTAACTCCAAAATATCTTAAATATATTCACTTGCATAATTTCTATGATAGGCTATATACCGTTTGTATTCCTATGATAAATCAGCCAGCTGACAGTTTGTCGTACTCTGTGATGAACAGTGTAGAATTTACTGATAAGGTTGCTGGGACTTTTATGACCCCCTATTCATATACAATGTAATTAAAATTTCAGAAATACAAACCTATTCATATATTTCTCCTAGAAATAGACTTATTCATAAATACTTCTGGGTAATGCAGGCATATTCTTATATTTCTATGAACAGCAGTTTAGTTTTCAGCAATTTGTCTAGTTTCCCCCACCAACTGTCCATATATATGCTGATGATAAACAATTTGGGCCTCCAAGCTCTTATATATTACAATGTATGTAAATAATATAGTGCAGTTCATCGTAAAGTAGCAAGTTAATCATGTATTCTAAAGTAAAAAATTGCCACCTTAATCTTGTGGCACATACATGTACCTAGCAACACGAATATAAAACGCCGTTGGCCACTGGTCCCCCGACGCCAAGGTTATATGGTAAGATTAAATTTTGAAACTACTGTAAACTAGAGATTCAGGTGAGCTTGTATCACTCACCTGACTTTAATAATTCTGAAAGGGAACCACCCAAGGACCATTTTGAAGTAAAAAAAAAAGGGGGGAGCAACTCTTGTTAAATTTGTTGAAAAATCTTCATTATCGAACTTGACTTAGATATTCATGAGTTACATTTACATACCAAACCTAGTTTCAATCTGACTTTGTTCACAAGTTATAATTTGGAAACCAAAATATTAGTAATTTTGAAGAATAAAAAGGGATGTAACTCTGGTAAGATTTGTCGAAAAATGATCGCTATCAAACTTGACCTAGATATTCATGAGATACACTTACATACCAAACCTAGTTTCAATGCGACTATTTGTTATCATCTGGAAACCAAATATTTGGCAATTTTGAGGTATAAAAAGGGGCATAACTCTAGTAAAAATTGTTGAAAAATTGTAATTTTCGAACTTGACCTAGATATTCATAAGATACACTTACATGCCACACCTAGCTTCAATCTGACTTTTTATTCACAAGTTATCATCTGGAAACCAATTCGGGACACACGGACGAAGTGTAAAAAGGGATGTAACTTTGGTAAGATTTGTCGAAAAACGATCGCTATCGAATTTGACCTAGATATTCATTAGATACACTTACATACCAAACCTAGTTTCAATCTGACTATTTGTTCCCATGTTATCATCTGGAAACAAAATATTTAGCAATTTTGAGGTATAAAAAGGGCATAACTCTAGTAAAATTAGTCGAAAAATTGTCATTATCGAGCTTGACCTAGTTCTTCATAAGATACACTTACATACCACACCTAGCTTCAATCTGACTTCATTCACAAGTTATCATCTGGAAACCAAGCACACTGACGGACGACACCCATTTCTATAGTCCCCTTCGACGAAGCGTCGGGGGACAATAAAATTTATCAGTGACTTGCAGACTGTTAGTTGTATTTTCCATGTACAGTGTACTTTGGTTTCCTCCACCAATAAAACTGACAGTTGCAGTGACACTAAACGTCAATAATTCTTTCCAGCTTGTGAGTTGTATTTTATCTATGTCATAAAACTGGTTGCATAGTACAGCAAGGGGTGGTCATGATTGTATGGTAGTTGGATTTACATCTACCTGTGCAATTAGTGCCTATCTCCACTAAAAGTGAGAACATTTTCATGGAGAGGTATACTCGATACAAGTTTATGTGATAAAGTTTGGCAGTGACTCGTGGCAGGTCAATGGTTTTCTCCAGGTACTCTTATTTCCTCCACCAATAAAACTGACCACCACAATATAACTGAAAGTTGCGTTGACCACCATAAACCAGATCAATTCTAATGAATGCGGTAAGACATTTTGTGTGAATATTTCTTACATTTGGAAAATATATAGTCAAACTGCGATTGTTGATCTGCCAATCAAAACAAGCAACCACTTGCTTTTCATTAAATAAATCGAGCAAACAAAAGACAGTGACAGTTGGTTCATGGAGATGTACCTCTTGAAATAAGCACATTATTACATGGAATGTTGTTTTTAGATAGTATTTCTCAATAAACCTCGCACAATGTTTCATATTGTATAAAACAAATGGAGATGTCAAGGCCAGATTTGTATGATAGTTGAATTTACATCTACTTATGGAATTGGTACCTATCACCAGAGTTTGATTCCTGCCGGTGGCGAGGTATACTTGATACAAAGTTTTGATAGTTTTGCCAGGGACTTGCGACAGGTTGATGGTTTTCTATAACTACATGTACTTGTAATAAATATTCTTGTTTTGAGTCGATGAAAATGGGAATGTTACAGAAAAGAAAACTTTTATCTCCGAAAATAAAATATTAATTTTAAGTGAAATTTAAAAAAAATCTAAATTTAAATGTGCTTTGCAAAGGATTTTGAAATAAATCAGAGCACACAGTTGACAGTAATTAAACAAGAACAGATATTTTTTGAAAATATGCATCCAAACGAAAACATTGATATCTGGTAAATATGAATATTATCTCCCTTTGGTACCATGTGAGCTACCCACCAATGAGTGAGAGTGATTAAGAAATAAATCATGGAAGCCAGAATGTGTTAGTATTTTATTCCGAGCCAGAAGCGAGGGATAAAATTTACTAATATCCGCCAATCCATGTTAAAACTCATAACACATTCTGGCTTCCATGATTTATTTCGATTCTGATATGTCTAAGAGTACAAATACGGTAGTATACTTTGATTGGAAGACGGTAATTTATACATACGCTTGCAGAAAAAGTCGCACACAATTTATGTAACTCGAATAATACTGCGCCCTCTATCGGCATTATTCGGATCACAATTTATGCTGCCAATGGAAACGTCGGTCACATTCATCGGTGCATGTGCTAATGAGGTAATACGAAGAAATAATTCTGTTTTTTTTAACAAAGGGAAAGAGAGGTCATGTTAGAATTGTTGTTTAATACCCAGAGAGCAATTTTTCAGCTTTTTGATGAGATAATCTCTGTTTTGTACTAGACCAACATTCTTAGTTTATTCATTAATAGTGTTAGATCACAGAAAGTACAGTCCATGGGTAGACATGTTGCTCCACTCTGACACATTATCCTGGGGTAGACATGTTGCTCCACTTTGACACATTATTCTGGGGTAGACATGTTGCTCCACTCTGACACATTATCCTGGGGTAGACATGTTGCTCCACTCTGACACATTATCCTGGGGTAGACATGTTGCTCCACTCTGACACATTATCCTGATACAGAGCCAACCGATCTTTGCTCTTGCTACAGGTTTGGCAGAGAAGCAACAAATACCAATTTTATGGTCTTTGAATTGACCCCCACACGCCCACCATTGAAGATTGGCAGATGGCAAATAAACAACACTTAGAATCATGTAGCACTAGTTATTAAATCTTAACAATTCATTGTATTACAAACATCATAGTATTTATTCATCATGCTCAGCCTGAAGATAATTTAAAGAGTATCTAAGACTAAATAATACATGTAATAAAACACACAGAGACAACTGTCACACAAATACACAACAATCACTTATATGTGTTTTAAAAGCCATAATTCTTTTAGATGAATTTGGAAATTAACATTAACAGTAATCTATTTTGGGATTTTTGTACACCATAACAACGTATGGCCAAAAATGCTCTAAAAAAATGGTTGAAAGAAAATTTCCCATAGTGCATCAGTTTCTCAATGGAGAATTCATGATACAATGTAATTTATTGCAATAGATACAACATTGATTATTTTTATCTTTTGATTTAACACAAGAATTATTATGAAATGAAGAAACCTAACAGAAAATATTAATATAAAAAAAGAAGAAAAAGGACAACACTTGACTCACTTAACTTTTGAGGTCTCTTTTTTTTTTAAATCCATGCTTGGTATCACAAAAAAATTGCTCACTTTTCATTTCACAATGAATGAATTACAACAACACCTTCATTTAAGCTACAAGGATTGACATTGTGTTTAATCTGTGATAAGAGTTCAGTGGGTGAACTATGATCCTGCAACCTCTTTGTACAAATATGCTGCAACTTGTCCTCGTGTTAAGTATCTGTTGCATTGTATTGTGACAATTATGAAATATATTAAATTAACATGATTTTTCTTCCAAATAATGAATTTTTTTTTTAAATATTAAAATTCAAACTTTTAAATTCTAGCAATATCCTCTCCATGATGCAGATCTGATCAAGTAACAAATTATGTACCGGTATGTGAAGCAGTCACAATTAATGAAGGAAATGACAATATAACAATTTCAAAGTATTCATTTCCATACATTCATTTACATAATATGCAGTCACAAAGGTCAGTAAATAGGTTGTTAATATGTAATATTACATCAAAATTTGTAGTTGCTTTAAAAGCGTGATAAATGAATGGACTGGAGTAAACAAGCTCTTTAAAAACAGATTTATGACTAGTAATTATGGAAATATTATTTTAAAAACTGTAATGCACTTCTTGGACAAATGTTATATAGACTTTTATAGATATTATGCAGATGAAATTATTAACAGTTTTCAAGACTTTGTAGGACATGCGCATGTAAGTCCACAAGATATATATTATCGATATTTTGGAGTTAGAAGACTGATGATCACGGGGCAGTTGTGGTCGTAATCATATTATAGTTGGATTCATAACTATGCAACCAGTGCCTATCATCACTAAAGTTGTGAGTACGAATCCCGCCAATTCCAGTTGTACTCGATACAACTTTAAAAGTTTGTCAGTGACTTGCGGCAGGTCGGTAGTTTTCTCCAAGTACTCCGGTTTCCTCCACCAACTAAACTGACGGCCACCCTATAATTGAATTATTGTTGAATGTGGTGTTAAATATCATAACCCTCACCCCTCAAGATCACTCCCCATGTATTGGCCCGTCTTAAATACGTTTTGAATACAAAAGTTCTCACACAAATAAACAAAACAAAAACGGAAAACAATCACTCGTCTTCACATGCCATACACACACAAACATAGACTACATGTGTTATTTTCTTCCTCTTCTTTTCATTGCTGCTGTACATTGAGGACAATACCATTTTCCTTTTGGTGCTTGTGTCAAGCCAACACAACCGTAATGGAACCACTCTATAGGACACTGGATAAAAATAATTATATATGTATATATATAACAGATAAAAACTCAATATATTCATGAAAGACATAAAACATCTGATCAAATTTAATAGAATTTGTTTTATCCTTTTTTTTCCAAAATTTTTTGGTGATGCACTAACAACTAATGATATTCCATAATGGTTCACATCAGGGTTCATATTTTCAACCAACCAATCAGCACTAAGCCAATCAAAACTTCAGGTAATAAAACAAAATACACAAGAGCTGTTATATGATTTGTCAATATATCTAACTGTCTAGCATATAATTGGATGATCAAAGATGAATGAACCTACACAGGATATTGTTAGATGCAAGTGTATTGCCAAGTAAAAAAACCAACAAAAACAACAAACATCTTATTTTAATCGCATCGTAATTTTTGTTAATCTTTATTTAGTTTCATAAATAGATATGGAACACTTTATCTTTATTTAGTTTCATAAATAAATATGGAACATATCATGTAAAAGTCAGCCAAATTAAACTACATGTATTAGGAAAGTAGCTATCACAAGACTTTGGTCAGAAAATTAATTTGAAAAATTCACCTACAAATGAGTGGAAGACCACTCTGTAAGTAAACAATTAACAGAACTGTAAGTAAACAATTAACAGAAATTAAAAAAAAAATATACAGAAAATCCTGATTATATTTTCTTATTCCAATGTTAGAATATTCATAAAGACATGATTTTTTTGGTTATTTTAAAATTCATCACCAAACATGAAAGGAGACCATCATGGTTTTGATCGTATGGTAGTTGGATTTATAACTACCTGTGCAATCAGTGCCTATTACCACTAACATTATGAGTTTGAATTCCACTAGGGTGAGGTGTACTTTATACAACATTAAGTGATAAAGTTTGTCAGCAGGTCAGAGGTTTTCTCCGGCTACTCCGGTTTCCTCTACCAATAAAACTGACTGCCACGATATAATTGAAATATTGTTGAAAGTGGCATAAAACATCTCTAACCCAAACATGAAATAATGAATATTTTTTGTGATTTATATATTTTTTTCTTTCATCTCACTGTATTAACAGACTGCATCTGATACATACCCATTACATACATAGTGTGGTGGTAAAGGACTTTGTATCAGGTCGAGTCTGTTGAGTGAACCAGTATCACTACGAGTCGCTATAGCGACGAGTTGTGATGCGGCTTGTTCACACAACAGACAAGACCTGATATAAAGTCTTGTACTAAGTCTATGTATGTAATAAGTTTATCTAACATTTCAATAAAAACAAATTTTAAGCAAATAACAAGGGCCGAAATAAGATTAACAAATTTGCACAATACTCTGAGGGAGACTACATTTTGTGCATGACGTCACGTTTGTTACCGTTCATTCTATTGCTTTGTTAACGTTGCTCACATTGACGTGTTTTATCCCGCATTCCATTGATATGACGTCATGACAAAATAGTTCGGCAGAGAAGATCTCGTGCAACGTCACACCATTCTTTTATCACTGTGGTGATACAACATCTTGTATCAAATAGGCTGCTTTCTTTAAATCCAAAGGAAAACGTACAAAATGTTAGATAATAAAAATTATCAGTAAGTGTGATATCAAACAAATTATGACGTTTCAGATCAAAACAATAACGCCAGTTTCGAAGGACTCAACATACATTATCACTAGTATCACAACTCATCTTATATGAATCTCTGTCATACTAGCAATAATTTTGACCTTCACAGCTGCCACATTAATCAACATGTGTCACTTAAACCAATACTTACATCATCATTATCACATCCGACCATATCACCATACGACACCTGGTTACACACACAATACCGGGGTTCATTAGGATCATTCTGCCAGTCCACAGGTTGTCCATGTTCATCAACAATCTGTAAGTCAGAGTTAGATTCCTCACGTAACAGAGGTGAAGCTTCAGCTGGAGTGGCTGGGGTCTGTGGTGTAAGGGGTTGTTTTTGAGCCAACAATGATGCTGCCGTTGAAGAAACTAGTAATGGTGATGCTGTAGATTGTTGCTGTACTTGAGTTAGTTGAGCTGCCTTGGTGGTTTGTCTAAAATATAGATCATTATAATTACAGATACATATAGTAAATATACTTGCCAATTCTCCCATTTGAAGGTGTGATTCTTCTTCCCTCTTTCTGTTATATAATTGATTGATTCAGCTTTGAGAATTCTTTCAGCTACGATGTGGCGACCGAGTTAATTTGTGGAATGAAGCCATGAACTTCTACATCATTCTTGAAAGAATAGTTGCCATCTCAAAGATAACAACTTAATACACATCATGCCCATTACTGAAAACATTGGTCTTTATATTTGATGTTGTCCTTACATATAGCCATGTATCCGTAGTTGTTTAATATCATACAAGTCTACATGCAGGTATACTATCTACCATATCTATGACTGAGTTTACACACACATTGTTCACTGGCTTTCAAAGAAACCGAAATGAAATTAAAGCGAATTTTATAGCCGTCTCATGTATTTTTGTTATAACATGTGAAAAATTAAGATAGTTTTGTCTTTGAAAGTCTAGTCTAACTCTAATTACTTTAATTCCTTAAACATTACGAAAGATGATACTTAACCCTTCCAAATTATAAATACAGTCAGCCCTGAATAAAAAAGAATCCTGTATAAACTGAACTTTCATTAAAGTCCTGATGTAGGATATCTTTGTTAATTTAACCTGTATAAAATGAACACCTGTCTATTCCAAACCCAAAAGTTGGTCAAAATAAGGTTCAGTTTAGACAGGTTACACTGTAGTTTACTATACAAATGTACATTGAAGGTCTATATTGTAGAAAGTATAACATCTTACTTTTTTGTTCTAGATATCTTTGGTTCGTGGCTTGCTGTAGGCGTGGAAGGTGCAGAGCTATATACATCTTTTGGTATTATTTCTTTTGCTAAATCTGTCATTGCCATCAAACTTGCCTTCATACTTGGAGTTCGTCTTCCATGTTGTAACTTAAAAGAAAAAAACAGAGCTTTGCTATGAAAAATGAAAATAAAATTAATTCTTCCCAAAACATCTTTCCAATACAAACAGTGGCTTTAAACACCATAACCCTAACCCCCAATACAAAAAACAATACATTTTTACTTTAATTATGGCTCTTCCCTATACATCTACCTACTTACTCGGCCATCTTAAAATTGTCAAATCCCCGATACTTAAAAAGTTTCATAGTGGTAGACATCAGGTTATCTGCAGTTGCAAATTATCATTTCAAAACTTTTAAATTTTGACCAAAAAACCATTACCAACCAGAAATAAAAATGTATGTCTTAAATATCTGTCATTAAACAAAATACATTATAGAATGAACACTTTACTATCATCCACTTGATGAGCAAATTAAATAAATATTTAACAAAAGTGATACTCTAAAATCGAGGGGTTATCTCAAACTTATCTCTTAGTGTCATGTCATTCTTTGATTTGAATCCTAAATTCTCATAACCACAAATTCAGTCAAATTAAAATTGTATTTTTGGAATTAGTATTATGTAATTTCTCAATAAAATACTGTTATTTTTGTCTTAGATATGTGATTTTTTCACTGTCTTTTAGTTTATATACAAATTTCGCCTAATTTGGCTACAAATATTGACTATTTGAAACACCAAAATGTAATTGCTTACTACACAAATTCATTAAAACTTTTGTGAAATTAAATCTTACTACAGACTAATAATTATTGCTAGGGCTATGGTGTTTAACACACTTTCATATTTCAGTTATAAAATGACAGTCAGTTTTATAGGTGGAGGAAACCGGAGTACCCAGAGAAAACCACCCACCTGTCGCAAGTCACTGACAAACATTAGCGCATAATGTTGTATCAAGTACAGCTCGCCTGAGCGGGTTTCAAACTCACAACGTTAGTGGTGATAGGCAATGATTGCATAGGTAGTTATAAATCCAACTACCATATGATCACGACCATGACGACTCCTAATAATTATGAATAATATGTCAAAATACAATTCTAAGAGTGTTTTCTGATGTTCAATAGCCGAACATTAGCACAGATTTTTCATTTGGTGATATCCACACTGGAAATGCAATGAGTGCCTATTACCACTAAAGTTATGAGTTTGTACCCTGTTCATGGTGAGGTGTACTGGATACAACGTTATGTAATAAAGTTTATCAGTAACTTATGACAGGTTGGTGTTTTTTTTCTGGGAACTCCGCTTTCCTCCACCGATATAACTGAAATATTGTTGAAAGTGGCATTAAATACATAAACCCAAACCCACACTGGAAAATTTGCATCACTATGGAAACAAAACGTCAACTAATAGTAGAATCATTTACAAACCAGTTGTAATAATTACAAACTAGTAATATATAATCCAAGCTGATAGGTACTTTAATGTAGTCTACTTTGTATTTCCCAATATTTTTTACCCTTTGGTTTGTTTTCATCAGGCAAAAGAACTGAATTAAATATTTTTTTACATATCTTTCATAATGAAACCTCTAAATTTTCTCATTCCAGAAATCTATGAGATATTTACTAGTTTGAAAGTTTTACAACAAGTTAATAAAAGAACCGCCTAGCGCATGAATGCGCGACCTATCCCCCCGCACTTGCATAATATTTAGTTTTATATATTTATAGAAAGCAGCCTTGCAGTCTTAATGTATAACATACTTACAAGCCACATGCAAAGATCATTCAAATCTATCCATGTTTACTAAGGTTATCACATAAACAAGACACAATTCTCAAAATTGGTGATTTTTCAACCAAAAACTAACATTTTCCCCCAAAACACTTGCTTCAAATATTTCCATGCTAGAACCAATCCAAGATAATGATAATTACAAGCTACTTGCAAAATATTATTCAAATCTATCCATGTTTACTAAAGTTATTGCGTAAACAAGACACAATTCTCAAAATTGGTGCGTTTTCAACCAAAAACTAACATTTTCCTCCAAAACCCTTGCTTCAAATATTTCCATGTTAGAACCCATCCAAGATAATGATAATTACAAGCCACATGCAAACAATTATTCAAATTTATCCATGTTTACTAAAGTTATCGTGTAAACAAGACACAATTCTCAAAATTGGTGATTTTTCAACCAAAAACCAAAATTTCCCCCAAAACCCTTGCTTCAAATATTTCCATATTAGAACCCATGCAAGATAATGATAATTACAAGCCACATGCAAAAAAAAAATTATTCAAATCTATCAATGTTTACTCAAGTTATCGCATAAACAAGAAAGTGTGACGGATGGACAGACAGACGGCCGCTATTACTATATTCCCTCACTGCTTTCGCGGAGGGATAATAACAGAGCTCAAAACAAGTACAGTGCTCCTTCGTTATACTGCCACCTTTTGGACCAGAGCAATTATTGGCGGTAAGCGAGGGTGGCGGTACAACGAGGGAACACAGTTATGCATGGACACGTGAACTAGGAATGAATCTTCTGAATAGAAAAGATGATGGATATGAAGGAATGTTAAACCTGTGTACATATACATGTATGTAAATGTTTTATTTGACAATACAGTCAAACTTGTCTGTAGCAACCATTTCAGAGAATTCTGAAAAAGGTCGGTATAAGACAGGGAGAGGTTATGATATTTGCTCCCAAAATCTCGAGAGGAAACCACCTAGTTCGGGTATATATTCTGCATCAACTTCTAACCCGTTCATGTCGAGGACAAATGCATGAATATATAGAGCTTAAATTCTGGCAAGAAAAGCGTATAATGAAATAAAAAAATGTGTTCAATTGTCGTTAAATATTTCCGTCGTTTGTGGGTGAAATTTAGAGAGAAAAAAAGAATAATTATATTAAATGATCGACTTTTTCACTTTCTTTCAACAGCTATTGTTATCTTAATTACAATTAAACTTTATGATCAGAAGAATGAAATTTACTGCAAAACGTTTTAAAATTCAATCACTCGCCGATGGCTATAAATAGCCTAATCACACAATCAGCCTGTGTTTACCTTGATCTGTTACCACACTTTAAAAGTGTAATTTAGGATAAATGTAATTTTAGCCACACATGTTTTATTAGCCCTCTTGAGACGACCCCTGCACGTGCAGTCTCAGTAGCATTCTGTTCACCACGTGGCTTTCACGTGTATTATTAGCCAAGCCGGCAGCATCCAAGCACCTTTTTGTTTCTTTTACCCACCCATCCTCCCAGTAGCATTACTAAGGGTGTTGTGTTTATGCTATGGCTTTTCTTTGTATTCAATGTACTTTAGTTAGTTTTGTACTATTATATTATTGTATGGGATTATTTTTATTATGTCATTGTAAAAGGGGGGGTTTTTAGACTTGTGGTTACCAAGCTAATAAATTTTGCCATTTGTATATTGTTTCTTATCTTTTGTTGCTTCACATATTTTGTCGATTAACTGTGTGAGGTAAACGAATGTTGACAGAAGTATATGCTGGGAACCAGTACTTCATAATTCAATAATTTTTAAAAACAAAATTTTAATTTATAAAAGTGAAAGATTAAAATGGGTTTTTCTAAAGTAAGCAATTTTAAATATTTGATATAAATAAGAAATAAACCAACAAAAAAAACCAACAACAATAATATATCATCACGTGTACAACTTTCACAGTTTCTGAATAAAATCCGACTAGCAGACATGTCCGTTTTCTCTTTGGTGTTGACATGTTTACAACTAAAATTTTGACTGAACTGTTTAATTAATTACAAAATCTGTCCAGGTAAACTCTAATCACCAGATTTACATCGTAGGACAAGGTGACAAAATAAACACCTAAAAACCAAGTACCGTGACAAGTGTATACCCTATTGATTAAGTTCGGACAACAATCAATTATGAATCTATATATAGCTATATAAAAGTAATCAAACAATTTGGCATAATTAACGAGGGAAAATATATTAATTTTGACACTTTTGTACTGAAAATTGTTTGGCGGATGGCGATATGCGAGGTTGGCATTATAACGAGGGAATTATAGCGTATATAAAACGGGACTTCAGAAAATCGTGGCGATAAGCGAGTTTGGCGTTATAACGAGGGGCGATAAAACGAGGGAGCACTGTACTGTATACAAGTTCTTCGTTATGTCCAATGACAGAGTGTAATTTTGTCCTTTATTCAGAAATGTCAAATATTGAAATTAATTGGCGTATTTGAGCTCTGTATAGCATAGTTTACCTTGATTCTACTGCTTTGGTCTGTACGTCTTGTTTGAGATTTTGAATCAATGTTAATACCACTAGAGATGAAATCCTTTAAAGACATATAAATAGATATATTTGTTTTAAAAATAAAACAGTTCTTTTCTCCATAACTTATAATAAAATTTCTTCATCAGTTATGTTGAAGATGAGAATATTGGTAGAATAATTGTGATATAACTGTAGACAGGTCAAAAGTATTTGGAAACTTTCAAATTTCTCTATATATTTTCCTGATATTTTGCATTAAATTACATTTTTTTTTTTTAAATTATCCTGAAGTTAATTCATATATGATTTTTTTTTATCAACAAAAGCATAAAAGTATGTAGTTTATAGTAGTAATGTTCAAATAATTTTTAGAAACATGTTTTCCAAAACCTCACTATTTAAAAACAGACTTCAATTATTTGTCTACAAATGTGCTATCACTGTATTGTGTGTTTTGGGAAAAATTACTTCAGTTTTGTGTTTAACTCAATTTTTTTTAGTTTATAAAATTGCATTGAAATTATAGAGTAAAACTACATTTAATTATATTTTTGCTGATACTTTTAACAGTTTTCACAGATTCATAGGTACAGCTATCAGTATCACCAAGGTGATATGTGGTAATAAATCATCAATCTCACCACAAGGAAATGTGGTAAAAAAAATCATCAATCTCAACACCAAATGTGGTGAAATTTCAATATCACTACGGTCATATTGTGGTGATAAATATTTCATGTAATTTAAAAATTATCTATATACAGGGTTCGACATTAACTTTTTGACCAACTCGTCCATTCGGGCAAGTGTCATATTGATTTTACTTGCCCGAAACTGTAAACTACTAGCCCGAATTCTTAAGTGCCATATATGCATGTAGTGCAGAACTGCAATCTACAATGACCGTTCATAGAGTAGAATATAAGAATAACCCCTCATATTAATTATTTACACCTTATGATGTGGACATAGTGTTAGTGCATCATTTGGCTATTTTTGTTAGAAAATTTCAGTAAAAATGTTACGTAGGCCAAATAAAATTGATTGTTGGTTTCCCTTAACATAGGGAAATTTTTAAGGGCCGGTAGGCAGGGTTTTTTTTTTTAACCCAAGAGATATTGCAAATCAAGGTTTTGCTATCTATCCCATGAAGGTCAGAAAATATATCATGAAGGTTAAACATTTTGCATCACTCTTGTTTCGTTTGATAAATGCGAACATTTCTGTAAATGAACAGCCAGAATGGTTCCACTGGGCACACCGCCAGTTGCCATTTTATACACACTGTACGTCACGTACACGTTTTAGATCATGGTAATTTTACCGATACCTTTAACCGCTTTGGCGATCTAGATCAATGACCTTGACAGGTGGAAAAAACATTGAAAAAGCATGGCTGCACTTCATCTCCATGAATTTTGAAAATGGCTGTAATTGTTTTATGATAACAAAAATCTCCATATCACTGAGTTAGAAGACACACGGCCGGTGTTTATTTTATTTATTTTATTGATCAGTAATAAAATATAACGACCCGAACATATCACAGAATCATTTTCGGACAAGTTGGGTGCCGTTTTCACTAACCCGAAGACGCATTTCACTTGCCCCGGGCAATCGGACAACTGTTAATGTCGAACCCTGATATAACTACCATATTGAAAAGGAAAAAATCATATAAAATTCCAGCGTATTAAAGTTTTAGAATCGTTAAAGATTTGATTTGAGGTGTCTTTTATTTCTAACAAATATGTATCCTGGGAAGAAAATCTAAGCATGGACAGAAATTTTTGTTGTTCTATCTGCATTTTGGAAAACCGTAAATTCTTTTGTTAATGCATATAATAGTAATACTATGAGTATCTCTAAAGTTATAATGTCATTGAACATACACACCTGTTGTGTGGCAGCAATGGCTTGTGATGCTGCAGCGGCTATAGCAGCATTACTCCCTGCTCCCACGTGACCTAGAATATACAAATCAAATAAAAAATATATAACATATTAAATCTGAAAAATGGATTCAAGTGCTCTACTTTTCAATAACTGAATTTATTATATAGATAGGTGTGAATTATGGAGATTTATCCGTGAAATAAATTCCGATATTTCACATGTGAAATATCAGTTTTTCCCGCCAGAACTACTTTTAGACAACTATAAGTGTAGTGGTTACGTCCCTTGTTGTGTTACGGTGAATACACACATGATTGTAAACTGAAACAATTAAACAAATGAAAAAGTTTTAGTACTTTTATAAATTATTTTAATTGAATCATTTTATTGATACATTAAAATCAAACACTTGCTTATTCTAAATCGAATCATTTCACTGGCATAACACAACAGATTTAAATGTAAACAAACGGAAATGTTAAAAGTGCATTGTAGATTGTCAGTTTCCTAATTCCTTTCACCACCCCTTTTCAATGAAAAATCGTCTGCGTTGAACAATCTTAAAATAAAAAAAACCAAAACAAAATGTCTGATCATTTTTACGCTTATACGGCAGCTGTAGTCTCAATTTTTTTTAGAAGAAAATGATTTTGAATTTGAAAAATGTGGAAATGCCAGAATTTAATATTCTAGATGTCCAAACAAATGTTCCAAATTCCAATGGCAATACAATTGAAAATGTATATCAAACTAAAGCCCAGTCGGATAGATTTCAGAACGTTTCATTTGAGGACATTGATTCATTCGTTAGTTCGAATTATGTTACAAATGAAATAAACACGACTCGGACAATAATAACACATCGTGCCTGGTTCAGATAAATCGGACTGACATTAGTCGCAATTGCAATGAATTTTTCCACAACAACTTTACAAATCCGCCCATATTCAAATAAAATTCAGAAACTCGTCCTTCATTTAAATTTCCAATTTTTTTCATCGAAGCGACAGCACTTGACTTGTTTGAATGTGCGGCCATATTGATTACACACTATCATTGCTCGTAGATTTATATGTGTGGAATGAAATATACAAATTAAATAAAATAATATAAAAGAAATTTTGGAAGTCTATATAATAAACAGTATAACTAATCATAGATTTTGAATATCAAAATAAGACCACTCGTGACCGAATACGCATTAAGGATTAAACTCGTGGACGGAACAAGTTCCGCCCACTCGTTTAAATCCTTATGCGTATTTCGGTTCCTCATGCTCTTATTTTGATATTCAAAATCTACGATTAGTTATACTATATATATTTTTTTTGTCTTTTTTTTTTTGTTGAAAATCATTCTGTGGCTTTGAGATAAATTCAAATAAAAATGAATAAAAAAATTTGCTTGTCAGATTTCATTTCTTTTCTTTTTTTGTTTACAATTTTCCTGATAAAATTAATGTAAAATGTTTTTCTTGTCTATTAAATAAATATTTAGGTATAATATGATGTCAAAAATTTAACCAATATTTTTCAGCTAAAATTTAGCTCACAATTCCATGATTACAAACCTAGACTATATGTCAACGAAGGCACAGATGTAGAATTGAACATAGACAATGCTGGTGAATTAGAGTTGGAATGTGTCTTGCGTTGACCAATGGCCTCCAGGGCAGCTTCATGGGCCAGTGACGACAGAACTTTCTCTGTAGCTATTCTTTTTTCTGATGAATGATTGTTCACCATAGGTTGAGAATGTAAAAATTTTCTTTCTGAAAATATATAATAATGTACATAATAAATAATACAATAATAAAATCAAACAATTAATACATTATCAGCAACACAGCATTTATTTTGTTGTGACCTTATTTGGTTACGGTGGCTATTTATAACATATATCAGTTATGTTTAGATGTGGAACAGTAACTTTTAACATACTTTTTTTACAGAGAGCTCTAGATTTCACCAAATTGTAAACTTGCAGAATTCTGACTTTCTTAAATTCAGCAACATCTCCTCAAGTAAATCGCTTAGCGAAGAGTTTACAATGCACAATTGTCATCTAGATTTTTTAATTTGACAAGACATAATAAACAGGTTTGCTTGATATCATGCAAAATTCGACCAATAACCAAATTGTTAAAGTCCCTCCCCCTTCCCCTCTCACCAACTTCATTTTTTTTTATTTCAATTCCATCCATCACTAAACATGTATTTCAGTAATATATCAGCTCTCATCACTTAATTGTCACATCATCATCGGTCATCATCATAGCCAATCCTTTTTTATTTGGTGCAACAACTTTTACTCATGTCCATGAACCTGTCATGCCACAAGGGACATTTTGCTGTGTTAGCTGTTATCAGTTTAACAATGATTGGCAAGGCTAGTATTAATAATAAGATTTGATGGGACAAAAAGATGATAGAAAATATCATCCCAATGAGCATTATATTTATAGATGAAGATTATCCTTGTCTAATATACAGCGAGACCAGTCTAAACAGAAACCTGACTAAACTGGAATCTTGTATAAACCCAACTTAAAAATAAAGTCCCAATGTAGGAAATCTTTGTTAATTTAACCTGAACACCTGTTTATTCTGAAGTAGTTTTGGTTTAGACAGATTTCACTGTACATGTAGTTCTAACTTACTTTCTGTTCTGTGATTGTTTATTGATGGAGGTTTGTCTAATTCTAGAGATCCTGCAATATATACAAAAACTACACTAAAAAGAGTTCTGCATTCTGATAAAAATGACAAATTATTCTTTCATACATACAATTGTTTGGTAATATTTTACCTAACTGTCTTTATAACCAATAAAACTGACCACCACGATATAACTAAAATATTGTTAAAGTGGCGTTATTTACCATAACCCTAACCCTAACTGTCTACATATAAAAAAAGACAACACAATACAATATGGTTCTAATATCAATCCCATAGCACTCAAATACACCAGAGACACCTATTATCAACCACATGTTTAAGAGCTGGCTTTTATTTAGCTTTAATGTCTGAGAAAAAGTTGTAGATGAAGGCCTATATTACATACAATGTATGTAATGATAGCTTCAGTTTTAATTCTAGTCCATTTTGACTTATAATAGAAGTATTGACAACTTCCAGAAATTCATTACTTTTAGGTATAAAGAAAACAGTTATATTTTTTGTCAGTTTTTATGCAGTGTCACTTTATGATTCAGAGTAGTTTATAATGTTGTAATTGGAGAAAAGATCAACTTTTTTACATTTTATTCCATAAATATCAATGTTTTCCAATCTGCTAAATTTTCAAGTTTAATAAACCTTTTGTCTTTCCCGATTTGATAATAAAATTATACGTTTTTATATAGAGTTATTTCCCTTACGACAGACAAAATAATACCCGACCTAGCAAGAGCAATTAATGGAAAAGGACAACAAATTTGAGTATAATTATTTTTACAATTTGTAAGTAGATATTTGAACCTTGTAAAAAATCAGGATAATCTTATAGCAAACAGAAAGTTGTTTCAACATTAAAATTTTGTACATAATATGAGAATATATAAGTTAAAAATGTTCAGTGAACTTTGCATGAAAGAGGACCCTTTCGTCCATCTTAAAGGGAAACAACTCCTATAAATATGTGTAAAAATATATAATTCGGAATGCACAAAAGGTCTATTATGTTATATTCCATCACTTAGTAGAAAAACTGTGATATTTTATATGATACAATACATACTTTTTTCTAAGACTTCTGTTATGCCAGCATTATCAGCTTCTAGTTCCATTTTAAATTTTGATAATTCCTGGTCTAATTTTCGTAAATGCCTATCAACCTGAAAGTGAAGATTTAGATATGTACTATTAAACTGTAATATCAATATATAATCTGTCACATTTATTATCATAGCCATTTTAAGTTGCTTAAATGAGTGTTAAAAATGAAATTAAATGCACATCAAGTATTTGAACTACATTGTATTTTATCGAAATGTGAATAATACACATTTGAAATATTTCATTCTTTTTCAAGAAAACAGTCATCTAAAAGGGTTGTCCATGCAAAATAAACTGCATCTGTGATGTAATGGTTAACATGCTTGCCTCGAGTGTGATAGATAGTGGGTTCAAAATAATAAAAACTGGAATGATTTATCTCCCCTTATAAACATTTATTTGTTTTGTGTACATTAAATAAGGTATTTGTTTTTGACACCGTAAAGAGAGGACACACATATCATGTAATTAGAATGAAATTCAAGCCTGAGGGGACATACACTACTTGTTCAACAGAAAATACACAATAATAAGCCAAAAACAAATTAAGTGGAAGGTAAAATAATGTTTATTATTGTCATTTGATTTCATTCAGTAGGAAAAATCAGGTAATAGGCATAATAAAGATTGTATTTTTCTTCTTTCAAATGCAAAACTTATGGATCATTTGGTTATTCATGCATTGCTTGGTTTCATACAAGCTTGTAGTTTCTGAGAAAAGATTGTTATTCATATTCTCAACGGCTTCTATGTGATATGTACTGTGGTGGTGGCCATCTTATATTTTCGATCAACACAAAAAATTAAAACTTTGTAATGTTTGGGTTCATTCAGAAGTCTGAGAAAAGTTATTTATTCATTATCCTGTAAAACACACAAGTAGCATTTTTGCAATGTTTAGTTTCTTTAGGTTCAGTGCTTCGAGAGAAAAAGATTTAAATGTGAATATTTAACAGATGATGTCTGACGCAAATTGATGACAATACCCCCACAATATGAAATACTACCATATGGCTACCTGATCTTATTAATGACAGAGGCTGTCATGGTCATGATTGTATGGTAGTTGGAAATACAACTACAATGTACCTATGCAATCAATGTCTATCACCATTAAAGTTGTAAGTTTGAACTGTGATCATGGTGACGTGTACTCGATACAATATTATTTGATAGTTTGTCAGTAACTTGCAACAGGTCGGTGGTTTTCTCCGGTTTCCTCCACCAATAAAACTGACCACCACAATATAACTTCAATATTATTGAAAGTGGCATTAAACACCATAAACCAAACTAACCTAAACCAAACCTAATATGATAATAGGTGTTACATAACTTGGGACAAAGTCCAATATTTTTTTTTAAACAATATTAACTCGGATATATGGACCTATAATATTTTTTCAAAGTAGATCGAGGGTGGATCCAGATTTTCTTAAAAGAGGGGGCAAATAGGGGCTTCCGTCGTTTTTTAAGTCCCGATCTAGGTACGAAACGACCAGGTTACGAAACGTCCGCATCCGATTATCTGCACAGATTTAACCATGTATTGACTTCCGTTATGTCATTTCCGGTGCATGAAAATTGAGTCATTAGTATATAAAAAAAAATTGCCATTTCTACCATAGTTGGGACTTTGTCCCATATTAAAGTGATAGGATCGACGATTTTCGTGTTTAATATTAAAATCGGTAAAACGGTGAACTAACGACCAGTCCATAGGTATGAACTAAAAAATGCTTAAAATGTCAATTTTATAACTTTAATCAACGTAATTAACAGACTAAAGTTGATAGCTTTTTATCGTCTGTACGATTCACGCTCATTAATTATGCAAAAATGCGATCCCAGCATGGCCTGCGATGACCTCGACCTGACCAAAAAGAATCATGGAAGCTGAGTGCATGTTTTATCAACAATGCGATATTTATTATATATAACGTAGATTGGAATCTGATATTTGAATAAAATCCATTGTTAGGTAATAGTAAACCAATTCTGAAAACTTTCACGAACCTCTCAATACAGATATGTGATTTTACAACACACACTACAAGGAGTTTGAAAAATTATTTTTAGAAATGACCGCTGAGGCAGGGTAGAGGGATATTGTTTTGTATACAGTTACATCATGAGTTCCCAACTTCAATGAATCCTTTAAACTCGTTCAACGGTCATGCTCCTTCCCTATATTTATCTTGGATTTCGCATATCTTGCTATAACTTCTTTACGATTTCTTTTGCGAGCAGAATCTGTCAATGTAGCAGGTCTACCACGTTTGGTTTTTATTTTGGACGACATGTTGTATTATTGTGCGCTTGCGCAGACATAAGGTCAAGCCTTAGGTTATTTGAATATATACATATAGAAATCGATTTTTTGTCACTGACAAAAATTCACGAACTCTTGTTTCAAGTAAAAAATCATTGACAAGGGGGTACGTTTGATATAAAATCATATATTTTTTTTAATTTAATTACTGAAGGCATGATATTTCCCTGATAAATATGAAATGCATTTTTAAACGAAAATCGTAGATCCTATCTCTTTAATGTACACACAAGAAGATATATATGATTTACATACCAGATCATATATATGGTTTGCTAAATGAACTTTTTCATCTGCATCTTCTAAAGACTTGTAATAATCCTGAAAATAATAAATATGCATCAGATTGGAAAATGTATCAATTCTATCACCAAAAAAAAACAACAACACATTTTCAATAAAACTTGGATAAATTGGCATTTAATGTTCTTTTTGAAAATTAAGATATGGATGTAAATTATGTGGATGAATGTGAACAAAATATATATGAAAACGATGCTAATGAAAGTACTTCCCAAGTCTCTACAATTACTACTTTGTGGACTTGTCAAAATATGATTTTTTACTTGTCTAAAGACAAGTAATACATTTTTGGTCAATAAAAACCATCATTTTTATTCTTTATTTGTATTTTGTAAGCAGTCATATTTTGAATTTGTTCTAATCTAATTAAGACTGATAGTGACAAGTCAGCCAAATATTAATGTAGAGTCCTGTTTTCATCAATCTGATTAAAATCGGATCCTTCACTCTCTCCCCTTTACTTACATGTCACGATGTGAAAGATATGGAGAAACACCATTATAGGTCATATGCTAGTGACCCTATGTACCATCCAATGGAAATGATGACTGTGTGACTTTGAAAGTGTTGCTAAACTCCTTTGCATGCTACAAGCAATCTGATTGCCAAAACAGGTCATAACCATAATTATCATATGATAATATATTCATGACATAAGGTCACTTACATGTGATCTGCTATGGGATTGTGTTTTCATATTCTCATAGCTAACATAACTTCTTCAGTGATGAGGGGGTTGTCTTGGTAACAATTGTCTTCAAATCATGTTTTTATTCAGTGTCAGAAAAAACCCTCAATATATACAGTTTTGTTGTCAACATACCTTTTTAATTTTTTCGAATTGCTCATCCTTCCATTCCTGTTTAGCATTAGGTTGTGTACATTTCTTGAAAAAAGACTTAACTCTTTCATCTAATTCATCAAGTGCATCTGAAAATAATAAGGTCTATTATACTCAAACTCATAGGAAATACAATACACAACTAAAATATGTGCATTATGCACATGTAAAAAATCCAAGAACTCTAACCACAAATGTGAAACACATCAAAATGTACATAGACTCTCAGACTACAATTACTAATAAACTTATAAGGTTTGGAGAAAATAACTAAGTCAAGACAAATTTGAGCAAGAAGACATTATGTTTAAGACTATTTTTCATCCGATTAAGTTCATTAATGACAAAAGTAACTATTACTAAAAAGGATACAGAACCTATCAAAATAATCTAGTAAAGTTTGATCAAAATAAGTCAAGACAGAGTGTAGGTTAGTGGGCCATGTGATATTCATCTAATGGTACACAAACACACAGACTAGCATTTCTAATAATCTCATAATGTTTGCAGAAAACTTGTGAAGGCTAGGTAGGGTCAGAGTATGACATGTTTAAGTCAAATTGACAATATTCTACAATAATACATCCCATCTAAAGACAGGCGTATAAAAAGAATCTGGTAAATTTTGAACAGTACAAATATTCGAGTGAGTGAGTCATTTATAAAAATGTATCAGTAATTTTTCAAACTATTATCATGGTGATACAAATCAGATTGTGGGGTGGATATATCTTAAGCCTGCTTCAACCATAAATGTACCATTCCAAGACATGGTGGGGTCGTCGTGGTCTTGATCGTATGATAGTTTATAAAATTGGCGTTAACCAACAAAACCAACCTACTTTTGTCAAACATACTCTTGAAATAAGACTATTTGAGTAATTAGTCAGTATACATTTAGTAGGTAATTGTCACTGATGATCAATCATCGGTCGATGGGGGCCGTCGTGGTTGTGATCGTATGGTAGTTGTATTTACAACTACCTGTGCAATCAGTGTCTACCACCACTAAAGTTATGAGTTCGAACCCCGTTCATAGCGAGGTGTACTCGATACAATATTATGTAATAAATTTTGTCAGTGACTTGCGACAGATCGTCCTCCATCAATAACACTGACCGCCACGAAACAACTGAAATATTGTTGAAAGTGGTGTTAAACACCATAAACCTAAACCCAAAGCCAATCATCGATCGAAGTTGGTATAATGATCATCAATCTTGAAAATGTGACCGATTCCCATCACTAATCACAATATTAGCTAAACATGCATAAATTTGTAGATAAATTTGTTTGTTTAAGCAAAGTATCCATAATATTATTATGGTTCAAATAATATCATCTGCCAAAATATTAGTTATTTTTATCATTTTGCCACATTTTTACAAGACAGAAGAGCAAAAATCTAAATCATTGTCGAAAACATACGAGGGTTGTATAGCTTGATTTCAACATCATTGGAACGAAGTTTCTGAATCAGTATCACCTAGTTTGGTTAAATCCGTCAATCCAAATTAGGAAATTACTTAACTTAACAAAAACATATTTCTTTCAATTACTGAATTAGTCAGTTTTATCAAGGCATAGAAAACAATGTCTTTTCATAACAACCAATATAAATATACAATTAAGTCTATTAGTGACTATTTAGTGTTGTAAAAAGGTTTTTACTTTGAACTTGGAGATCCATTTCTCTCATTTCTGTAAGTCTTTCTCTCATCTCCATCGGTAAGTTCTCTATCACTGAAAAATAAAATCACAACACTTGTAAGATTTTTTAAGGAATTCTGAATATTGATGCTGTATTAAATAAGATATATCTTTTGTTAAGCATTTTTTTTTATTGAAATTGGTTAAAATGAATGTTTTTATTATGTAAATTCTCATGACACCAAGTTATTTATTTTTTTTACTGAGCTTCAATAAAGGTTTTTTTCTTTACCATTAATTAAAAAAAAATCAATTTAAACAATTTCAGAAAACAAAATAAATTCCTAAAACAGATGCCTAGGACAATCACTGGCACAGTGTGAATGTAAAAAAAAGTTTCACTAAAAGCAAAATTAAATATGCTTTTGTCTTAGGTCAAATTTAGTGAACAGAAAGTTACATTTGGAATAATGAATGGTCAGATGGATACAAAATTATCCTCCATGTGTACTACAATATATGGAAACAGTGGTAAACTGTATAATTTCTTGCTTTTAATCAATAGAAACTTCTCCTACTTTTGTGTATTTGCAATATAATTACATATATTTTATTTATTTATTTTCTTCTACAATTGTTAAACATGCCCTCCATACTTCATGACACGAGTTAGAGTTATCTCCCTTACACGATATTGAAAGGACATTTTTTAAATACTTCTTTAATTGTGACTAAACTAGTATGGGTTGTTAGTTGGTGTTTGAAAGTATATCATTACTTTCTAAATAGTCTTCTAGATATAACATTTTGGTGGTTCCTTTCGATGTTTCGCCTACAAAATGTTGATTAAAATTTTCTACTATTTCTGTAATCTAGGCCAATCTGTTAGTGCTCATATGATTGGTCGAAAAATTCCACAATGAATTCACGTTTTCGGATAGCAAGTTTTCATTTAGATGAAAATTAATGTTCTCAATACCAAATAGGCTTAAACTAATAAACTAATATGTCATTGAAAATGTGCTATATTATCAAATTAACGATTTATATATATATTCACGATGGACCAATCAAATATTTGTTTACAACATGTATAAAGTCACATATTTGCATTTCCGCATTTCATGAAAGTGTTCAACTTATTAAAAAATAATTTACATTTTTTAATTCAAAATATAATATGATATAAAATATAATTAAAAATATAATTTCAATGATTAAATTCAATTGAGATTTTCGAAACTATCACTAGGATTTCACTGCTAGTATTAATTTTGTCATCTGCAAAATTAAATCACCGAAATCCAAACTTTAGCCATGTTAGAAAAGTTTTATGGGTTATTGCGAGTTTCTGCTTTTACAAAACATCACATTCGAACATTTTCTAAATCGCAAACACTTCTGGTATGCATGTCATTTCTTTAGATTTGTGAAATCACTTTGCAATGCTTTTTATGTTTTACACTTTTATTTTAAACAGGTGTATCGATATTTAAAGCAGAAGATACGCTTTTCCATTAATTTACAAATGCACAATTATTTTCCAACGAGTTTGATTTCCTAATGGGATATTAAAGCTCATTTTGGTAATTTTATGTATCTCGTGAAAACTTGCAATTGGTTCCATAAATGATATTTATGAAACATTAACCGTGTAAAAGTGACATAATTCGTTGATAATTCGGTTCCATGTCAACTCGTACCCACTTTTTTACCAACTCGTACCCTACTATTTACCAACTCGTACCCTACTGTTTACCAACTCGTACCTTCACTATTTTACCCATAACTAGTGCCTTTTTTTACCTAATAGTTTTTGTAAAGATGGGTGATTTTTAGGACTCCATTGTCAGGCGCGTAGCAACCCGTACGCAAAAACGCAGTTGCATACACATAGAAAATTTTGACAAAAATCAAAGCATGGTAAATCTAGGACATAAAGTAGAATAAAACAAAATTAATAAACTAAATCAAATTCAAACAAATACAAACATGTTAATAATGACATGTTTAGTAGAAGAAAGGAATGGAAATGGTCCTTGATTTTTCCGGTTTAACTTTGGCAATTGAATTGAAATAAAGACTATAATTACATGTTTAGTAGAAGAAAGGAACGGAAATGGAACTTGATTTTTCCGGTTTAACTTTGGCAATTGAATTGAAATAAAGACTACTAATTTACTTCCGAAATAAAAACATTGAGAAATGTGCTTCAATTTATTTATGTATTTTCTCAAAAATGATATGCAAAAACTATCCTTGCACCATATGTTAATTGTATATGATTCCAAACCAAGCTTAACCCACTACACATTTGACAACTACATATTTGTATTGCTCTACTTAATATTTTATTTCTCAAAATGTATGTTTAAAAGTTTACTTGTTGCCCCCCCCCCTGTCGTAAGGCTACATCTGTGATGTGGGGGAGGGTCATTTCGTAACCCTCCACCAGACTCTTAACAGATTTTAGTACACTTCATTTTGGGGTAGCTACGCCCCTGATTGTCTCCTGAAAGACCATATATATACTTCTCGATAAAATCGTATACAACTTTTTGTATCCACATCGGTATTTAAAATTTTATACTCCGACAAATTACTCCAAAATAGAAAAATATACATGTCGCCAGTCTATATCACAAACTAAATTGCCGTTTGTTTTCAACGGAACCGAATTATTCTGAAGAATATGAATTTAAATTGTTGCCAGAGATGGAGTTATTTACCTTTCATAATAAGTCTGGTACTGCACAATATTAACGTTTCCTTTATTTTTGCCTTTTTATTTTGTCGCTGATTTGCACGTTTCCTACGTTACAAACTTTCTCCTAAGCATTAAAGATTAAAATCACACGAATATAAATTTATGTTAAACAGTGCTTCGTATTGATTTTATGTCAAAATAATCAGAGAATACTCTATGGACTATTCATAATCATCTCCTAAAAATAAGAATAGATTTTACTGATACTTAGTTAAATACAAAATAAGAATGTTTCCTACGATACTCACGTTTTGCATTAATGGTATGGTTTTTATTTCCAAAGCCGATTCGGGTTTTATACGCATGCAGTCTTCTTATAAAAAAACATAATTTATTTGAAGTAAAATATAAAAAAAAATATTGCATCAAATCATCATAAATATTTCCAACCTTACCGTTTCCTACGATACCGGATGTTTAAAATCTTCTCGGTCGGATAAAATTATTATTATTTTCAATCCATCCCCAGTCTTGGCACTTTACAAAAAACACCAAACGACATGATTATACAAACATTAGCTGTACATTCTCATGCTTAAAGCATAATGTAACGTAGGAAACCTGTACAAAATAAAGGGAAAAATGGTCACCTTCCGTCTATGCTCACAATTTCAAAATGGTAAAAGATATGCTATTGAAATTTTACAGGTTTGTTACTGATGTATCTTTCTTAAAGAAAACACACAAATTGGAGGATATTTAGGTAATTCATTTTTTTTTTTAAAGTAGCCACACATAAATGGCATACTTAATTGAGAATGAATGATTACGTGATTAAACAACCATACATTTTCTCTATGTACAGAAATTAATTATTTTTCAAACAATTTTCAAAGCCTTCTGCATGTTTTAAACAATTTTTCTGAAATAAAAACGTATGAGTTTATCATAAACTTCAAAAGTTTATCATATTAAAAATAGGGGACGAGTTGGTAAAAATGGGGTACGAGTTGGTAAAAATAGGGAACGAGTTGGTAAAAATGGGGTACGAGTTGGTAGGGAACGAGTTGGTCAAGGTACGAGTTGACCTGTACCCGATAATTCTGGGGTGGTACTAAACAAAGACTGGTCAAGACTGGAGAAGAGATGTCTTTAAAAATCGATTTATATAAAGAAATAAAGATTGAAAATGATTAAATATGACTTATTATTGCTTTTTAGATGTAAAAAAAATCATATTATATCACAAAATATTAAATTCCGTCACAAAATATTAAATTTCCTCGTTCCCCAATCGCGGCAATTTGCAGATCGACATGAAGAAAAGAAGCCATAATTTACGTTTTACATAGGTTTAAGTGTTGCCTATATGAAAATCTATATTTAATAATCATTTGCAGTACTTTATTACAAAAAAAAATATTTAAAACGATATATTTTAGCAAATATTATCAATGTTCTTCTTTTCCCAATCACGGCGATTTGCAGATCGACATTTTTATATTTTGTGACGGAATTTAATATTTTGTGATATAATATGATTTTTTTTACATCTAAAAAGCAATAATAAGTCATATTTAATCATTTTCAATCTTTATTTCTTTATATAAATCGATTTTTAAAGACATCTCTTCTCCAGTCTTGACCAGTCTTTGTTTAGTACCAGCGATAATTCTGTCATATCTTGCAGTCTTTGCCTTGAATTGAATTTTTGATTCCTGGACAAAAATTCATTTCGACCCTTTTAAGTGATATTTTAACGATATTAGGTATTATATGGGCGTGAAAAGTATTTTTGGATTGTTTTTACAATTAAATTGAAAAGAAACAACCTTCGTCATGAGGTGAAAAAATATATGTTACAATGAGCTTTAATATCCCTTTAAGGAACCACATTCGTTAATCGAATGTATTTGGTTCCGCTTGAAAACTCTGCACAATGTCGGGCAACACAGCAAGTTCTTTATAAACTATTTACATTTAAAACAATTTATAATTAAAATCATGTACATGCTATGTTGTTCATTTTTTCTCCAGTGCTTGACTTTGTGGCAGCTCTGAATTCTTCAGTTGTGTCTGCTGATGTATTAGCTGGAAGTTGATTCCGGTCTCTGATGGTCTTTGGGAAGAATGATTGTCTGTATGTATATGTCTTTGATCATTCTTGGTAGAAGCAGTTTTTACCTCTGGTCCGGCTGTCATTTGGCGTCCGATATTGCTGCCTATCTTATCTATGTCGATAAGGTCATGCTGGATCTTGAATATGATGCTTAGTCTTGCTGAATTCCTTCGATCTTCAAGGTTTTCCCATTTTAAAGATTTTACCTTATTTGTGTCACAGCCTGTTGTTCAGTCTGTGTACTTGTTGTGTACAAACCGTGCTGCTCTTCTCTATACCTGTTCTATGGATTTGATCTTTTTTTGGTTTGATGGATCCCAAACCGTGCATGCATATTCCACTGTAGGTCTAACTATTGCTGTATATGCTGCTGACTTTACAGGTTTTGTGCAGTCTAAGGTTTCGGCGGATAAATACTAGCATCTTGTTTTCTTTGCAAACGATGTTGTCTATCTGTCTATCCCAGGATAAGTTGTTGTCGATAGTTACGTCTAGGTATTTGCTGGATTCCACATTGTCCAGAGTATGCCCATGTAGTTTGTAACTTGTTTGTTTTTCGGTTCTATTCTGATGACAATGTATATTTTTGTGTTGAAACTCATCTGCCACTTGTTTTCCCAGTCTTCTAGAGTTGTAAGGTCCCTCTGCAATATGTCACTGTCAGATTTGCAAATACCATGTCAATGTTCCAGTACTCTTCACTTCAGTCTTGAACATTGAAATAGCGAACATTTCTGAATGAGTGAATGTAAGCAGTCAACATGGTTTAAAAAATGATTGATTTCCAATAGTTACCATTACATTTTTTTTGGATCTAAAGCTAGACTGGCTGTCAACATGATGTTGCCCTAAAGCAATGAAATATACTAAAAAAAATTGCATGCCCATTTATAACAGGTGTGATATTGACTTGAACAATAATAATAATATAATAATATTTTATTCAGGCAAATCAATCACATACATATAAAACACACATATACTATTACAATATACATAAAAATAAATTATACAAATTATAAATATTGTTAACTTGACAGCCTAGGATAACCCATAAAGCCCAATAAATTGAGCTTATTTCCAATGGGGTTCTTGTCTTGTAAGATTACAAGAGTAAAATAATAAAAATTTGTTTACTCATATAACACACTAGCACATAAAATATTTAGAAAAAAAGCACTAAATTTAAAAGCACTATGTTGAGTTTGCCCGAACAAAAATATTTAAAAATTGTTGAGTGATTTTTAAAAATAAAAATATTCATTTTCTTCTCTTCCTCTTGCCTCAGATTTTAAAAATTCTTTTACAGCATTTTTAAATGCTTCCTTGTTGGTTATATTCTTTATAGAAATTGGCAAACTGTTCCAGTCTCTTATTGCGTTATATGAAAAGCTATTAGTGCTACATAAATTTTCCTTTGGAGTAATAAAATTTAAATTAGAGGCTCCCCTTGTAATTCCTTGATTAATATTAAAATTTTCACATAAATATTCTGGTGCTCTACCATGATATATATTAAAAACATGGTTAATTCTAAGTTGACTTACTCTGTCTGGTACAGAAAGCATTCCAACACTGTCTAGTATATCACAATTTATGCGAGTTCTGGGTCCCAGGTCGAGGATAAATCTCACAACCTTATTTTGTAATATTTGAAGTTTTTTGGTCAATCCCGAGCCTAGACCACTGTACCATGAAGAACATGAATAATCAAAATAACACTGAACTAAAGCTGTTGAGAGTGTTTTTCTCGACCTGGGATCAAGACATTTTGCATTTCTATATAAAAATTTAAGTCTACCATTTACTTTACTGACAATATTTGAGACTATGTTTTCACAATTTAGATATTTATCAATATGTACCCCCAAATATTTAACTACCTCTGTTGATGTAATAATATGATCATAACATTTCACATAAAAGTTTTTAATTTGTCTGATCTTTCTTTTAGGGCCAAAAAGCATACATTCAGTCTTGCCAAGGTGTAAAGACAATTTATTATCAGTTAACCAGTCTGAACATTTTTCCATTATATTGCCTAATTTAAACGATATAATATTAGGATCTTTATGTGTATACAGTATTACACTATCATCTGCATACAATATCAGTTTACAGTCTCCATCTATACTCATTGACATATGTCAAAAAAAGCATCGGCCCCAGTATACTACCCTGGGGCACCCCACATGATACATTCATAGGTTCTGAAATTGTACTGTTTACAGATACAAACTGGACTCTATCTGTTAGATACGACTCAAACCAATCTACTGATTGTACACCCATGACTTTCAGTTTGCTACACAAAATATTGTGATCGACAGTGTCAAAAGCCTTCTGTAGGTCTAACATTATCATCCCTGTATACAGACCTTTAGCATTATTAGTTCTTAAATAGTCTAATAGATATATGAGACATGTGTCTGTGGAATACAAGGAATATGAAACAGGTACTTGTCAATGATTATTGGTTTTCTTCAGCCACTGTGGGTCCTTAACAACTAATAACGGTTGCCAATTGTCGTGATATAAATGAAGAAGCAATGAATTTGGTATTTAAATTTAAAACAAAAGTGATTCATCATAGTGCAAGGATAGCTTTTCTATTCTTTATTTTCTCTTTTCAGACACTTAAAAGAACATGTCTGTATGACTTGCATGTTCACAATGGTGGGAAAATGGTTCCCTTTGCTGGTTGGGAAATGCCAGTTCAATATAAGGAAGGCATATCTTCTTCACATCTGCATGTTAGATCAGATGCTGGATTATTCGATGTTTCACACATGTTGCAGACAAAGGTCACAGGCAAAGACAAAATTTCTTTCATGGAAAGTTTGACTGTAGCAGATGTAGAAAGTCTGAATGAAAATCAAGGAACATTAAGTGTATTTACAAACGATACAGGAGGTATTTTAGATGATCTGATTATCAATAAGACAACTGATGGTTATTTGTATGTAGTTTCTAATGCAGGATGTGCTGAAAAAGATCTGACAAATATGCTGGTATGTTGAACAATTTCTAGTATCAATAGTAAACAGACTATGATTTGAAATAGAAGTCCATCATTTATTAGGAAATTACTTGTCTTTCATTTCCTACTAGACTTATTATTATGACTATGAGCATTATAGTACAATAATGATGGATCATTTGAACTTGTAATTTTTTTTGCAGAAATTGCTATACAGTGAAGCCTGTCTACACCGTAGCTCATTGGAACCAGCTTTTGCATTCAGACACATATTCAGTTCATACAAATTAAATTGACAAAGATTTCTAACATTGTTCTTTTATTTTAAGTTAAATTAATACAGGATTCTAGTTTATTCAGGGTTCGGTTTAGACAGGTTTCACTGTACATGGATATAAATGTTTGAAATTTAAAGTTCCTATGTAAGATAATTAATTAAAACTAAGTTCATTCCCCTCAGGCATACTTTGGCAACTTTCGCTGATTTTGGCTATCCTGATTACGGCTCTTTGGTTTATTGCTCCCAAAGACTTTTAAATTATTCGGCTTTCCAATCTATTGACAATGAACATACAAATGTACCTATTGAAGGGTATACTAGAAACGTGTCAAGCACACGAAAATAAATATCTATGACTATTAAAAATCTCCAAAATTATCATATGTATATTTGTCAATATTTCCTAAAATGATCAATGAGTGGTAAGCCTTTAACAACTGTTTTGTATGATATACAATTTCATTTTAATTTAGACTCAAGCTGAACTATTTAGAAATGCTGGCAAAGATGTAGAAGTTAACATTATATGTAATGGTCTTTTAGCTTTACAGGGTAAGTGCACCTACATAAATTGCTAACATAGGCAAACAGATATTTCTTATTTTCTTTTAATGATTTGAATAAATCTTTATTTTTTCGTAATTTGTTATTTATGCCCCCACTGTAATGTATTTGGGGCATTAAGTTTTACTCATGACTGTACATATGTCTGTCCATCCCACATTTAGTTTCCACTCAATGACTTAAGTTCTCCTTAAGTAAAGTATTTGAAATTTATATACCAGGTAAGGGACCATAAAAGGAAGGCCAAGTTTTAATTTCGAACATTACCACTTTTTTCTGTGATATGGATATGCCCCTGTTTACTTTAACTGGAAACGGGGGCATCAATGTCCCATAGAAAACTCCTCAATTTTAATAATTGCCTTGCATGTAATTTCATTTTATATTTTCATTGTAGAAAAGATAGAATAGATTTCTTTTTACCATAATTGAAATTTTCAGAAATAAAATGGAAAGTTTTGGACCTGAAATAGTAACTGTTTCATAATTTTGTAGGTCCATCTATGAGTAAGGTATTACAAGAAGGAGTAGACTTTGATTTGAATACTTTACCATTCATGACTAACAGATTATGTAGTGTATATGGTATACCTGACTGCCGTGTTACTAGATGTGGATACACTGGAGAAGATGGTGTAGAGGTTGTATTTTATTGTTTATGAAAAATAAAGTGAAAACAAAAAATACCACTGTCGTAACAGTTCCAAAATCAAACAAGAAAATTGTAGAAACAGAGGAAAATGGATACCCCTAACACACACAAAAAAATATAACACTGTCGGAACAGTTCCAAAATCCATTTGAAAAATCGTAGAAATAGAGGCACGCTCACTTTCCTGACTAGTGCAGGCACGTCTATAAAATGTGGCGGGGTTGATTACTTAATTTTCTAATACAAGTTGCAACAGTGATTGACTGATTGTGTATTTAATTGGATGACAATTTAATATTGAATGATATCTACTTGGAAAATGAAATACTATAGTAAATATCATATGTAACTTAAGATCATGTATCTGTTGGATGGAGGAAATTGTAGTTCAAAACAATTTTTTGAATTTGAATTTTGTATATGAATATTTGGTGATATCCTAACTTAACAATTGAATTGGATATGGAAAGAGCAAGTTCTTTAGGCATCGGTACATACATGATGTACCTTAAATTTATAACTACTAAATGTATTTAGTTATCACTTTGAAAATATAGGATGTTTACATTAGCTTGAATAGAGCTTGTTTGTCTAGTAATAATGTTATTTTTTTCAGATATCAGTTCCTGCAGAAAAAAGTGTAGAATTGGCTATCAGACTAACAAGTTCTAAACAAGGGAATGTACAATTAATTGGACTTGGTGCTAGAGATAGTTTAAGATTAGAAGCTGGGCTTTGTTTATACGGCAATGACATAGATGAAACAACTAGTCCTGTAGAAGCTACTCTTTTGTGGACAATTGGTCAGTTTTAATTTGATTATTAATAGAGCTATGTTATGGATTTTGACCTTGAATTTCTTGTAGGTAAATTTTTTTTTTTATTATTTCTTTTTATCAGGATACGGTAATAAGGATAGGGGCTATGATGTTTAATGCCACTTTCAACAATATTCCAGTTATATCGTGGCGTTCAGTTTTATTAGTAGAGGAAACCAGATTTCCCGGAGAAAACCACCAGCCTGCCGCAAGTCACCGACTAACTTAATCACATAATGTTGTATCAAGTACACCTCGCCTGAGTGGGGTTCGAACTTACAACATTAGTGGTGATAGGCACTGATTGCATAGGTAGTTATAAATCTAACTACCATACGATCGTGACCACGACAACCCATATCAGGATAATAATCATAATTGAAGTGGACTGTATTTTATTTTCTTTGTTTCTGCTTGAAGAAGGCACTAGATAGTATTAGTAATTTAACTCAAGATTATATTAAACTGAAAAATATCAGCACCAACAGCAGTAACTATGGGTGATATCTCCATCTTGTCCATTGAAAATTAGAAGCTCATCTGAATCTGAATTGCACACATGGTTATTCATGCACAGTTTATATTCAATCAAGTCTGGTTTTGGAGAAAATGTATTTTGTTAATTTTCACATAATAGTATCTTAAACTTTAACCCACTGAAATTGAAATTAAATTCAATCTCTATTCCACGCTCAGGTCCACAACATGTACTGTGTGACTGACTGTGCTAGATCTAAAATAATGATATTTGTTGTCAATAATAATTAGGCATTTTATCAATATAATTAAAATTAGGCGTTTATGTGACCCTTTGCGGGATGTCATAAGATGTTATTGTAATGGAAACAAAGGATCTTATAAACATCTAATTTTAACAAAATTGGTATTTTATTAAGTATTGAAAACTAATGAAGTATTTTATGATTTAAGGGAAGAGACGGAGAGACGAGGGTGACTTTCCTGGAGCATCTGTAATTTTAGACCAAATAAAACAGAAGCCAACTAGAAAGAGGATAGGATTTATATCAGAAGGTCCTCCAGCTAGAGGTAGTTATATGATATTAAGCATATATTACAAATCAGTTAAATTTTCTGTATGAATAAGTTGCATATGATTTATCCAACCATAATGTCACATTTTCATATACATCACCAATTTTCATACAAACACTATGGAGTTATTCCATACATTGTAATTACTTTAGAACTGTATTGTATTATTATTTAAACAATGGATGCAAAATTTGTAAACTAATTAGTTGTTTTTACGATTAATAATCATTGACAACTAATTTAGATACATACATGTATTATGAATTTAAACATAAAAAAGGTCATGTGACACAAAACTATTACCAAATGTTAGAAAGGATTTTTTTCATTGATAAATGCATTTTTTTTACACATCCATGCTAACTATCAGGAAAATGTCATATCTGTATATGAATGATGTTTGGATTTGATTTGAAATTAATTAAACCTGCCTTCCTATAACACAGTATTAAATGGTGAAGCCGTAACTCTGTTTTTTATAATCTTTTTCAGAAGCTTCTGTAGAACCCAAACTGTACATGAATGTTTCGAAAAAATATGCAACCATAAACTCATTAAAACTTTCAATAATCATGCTGTCACTTTAATTTTTCAGATTTGCGAAAAGGTTATAATGGTGTGTATCTTGAAAAATGCATTATAACCTTTTATGCCTTGAATCTTCTTCACAAACCTTAAAAATCAAAGTGATAGCTAGATTATTAACAGTTTTATTAATGAGTAAATTTGTATATGGGTGGTATTTGGGGCGGGGGGGTTTGGGGGTGGTCAACCTGTATAATGTGAATATTGCTTTTTATACGCCTGTCTCGAGACGGGGTGTATTATGTGATTGGGTATGGCGGGCGGGCGGGCGGCGGGGGTCCACACAGGTTTCCGCACAATAACTTTAGTTCTGTATATTGGATCTTTACCAAACTTGGCCACATGATTTCCCTGTGGAAGGGGAAGAACCCTATTTATTTGGGGGTCATTAGGTCAAAGGTCAAGGTCACCATTACTATAAATAGAATTTTTGACAACAGGGTCGTTTCTGCATAACTTTAGTTCTGTATATTGGATCTTTAACAAATTTGGCCACATGATTACCCTGTGGAAGGGGAAGAACCCTATTTATTTTGGGGTCATTAGGTCGAAGGTCAAGGTCACCACTACTATAAATAGAATTTTTGATAACAGGGTCGTTTCCGCATGATAACTTTAGTTCTGTATATTGGATCTTTACCAAACTTGGTCACATGATTCCTCTGTGAAAGGGGAAGAACCCTATTTATTTTAGGGTCATTAGGTCAAATGTCAAGGTCACCATTGCTATAAATATAATTTTTGACAACAGGATCGTTTCCGCACGATAACTTTAGTTCTGTATATTGGATCTTTACCAAACTTGGCCACATGATTCCCATGTGGAAGGGGAAGAACTCTATTTATTTCGGGGTCATTAGCTCAAAGGTCAAGGTCACCGTTACTATAAATAGAATTTTTGACAACAGGATCGTTTCCGCACGATAATTTTAGTTCTGTATATTGGATCCTTACCAAACTTGGCCACATGATTCCCCTGTGGAAGGGGAAGAACCCTATTTATTTTGAGGTCATTACCATTATACCGTTTGATAATTTATATATGGACGGGCGTATTTTGTGATGCACACATTTCTTGTTTTCTATGATGTACTATTTTGTCTTATTTCAGGTGGTACAAAGGTATTTGATGAATCAGGATCTAAACAAATAGGAGAATTAACCTGCGGTTGTCCCTCACCGTCACTGAAAAAGAATATTTCTATGGGATATGTGGAAACACCTTTTTCTAAAGTCGGCACAAAAGTTCAGTTTGAAGTCAGGAAGAAGATGGTAAATGCAATAGTATCGAAAATGCCTTTTGTAAAATGTAATTACTTCACTGGAAAATGAGTGTTTAGTTTTAAATTTTGAAAGGTAACTACTTCACTGGAAAATGAGAGTTTATTTTGTAAGAGTGACATTTTTATTGTGTGATTGGCTTTAAACTGAATGAAATATTTAATTTATCACTACATTAATCAAAATTATAACTGTACATGAATGATTTGAGTCAGTTTTTGAATGCAACCTATGTTTCAGTAGTATCTTTTATGGAGAAAACAAACAAGACATATAGTTATTATGTAAAGTTAACCTTATGCATCTGGGGGGAAATCTGATATGATGACAGATTTGTTTTTTTCTTTATGTAAAACCTTTGTTATTTTGTATCAATATACTTTCATTTATTTTTTAATTTCTTTTACAAAATGGTCATAATAATAGTTATAAAAAAATTATACATGAAATTTACATAAACTGTTACAAAGGGATCAATGGGGAAATCTCACTACTTAGTAATAGTGGGGATTCTCAAAAATTGAAGACCTGATATATTATATTAAATCAGTACATGAATTAGTGTTAGTTAAACCAAAGTTTGAGGATGGTCCATGCTTCTGCACCAAAGATGGAGTTTTTATGCTGATTGCAAATTTGACATGAAAACACCAAATGACATAATTTAACATAACACTGAACTTTATTTTGGAAAAAAAAACTTGTACGTTATCAGACAATTTATTATCAGATTAGCCAATGGTTTTGTAGTCAGTATCTGATACATATAATTAAGTCACTTTTGTATTGATTAACAAGTTGTGGATGTAATTGAATATGAGAAGAAGAAAAAAAACAGTTTTATGGCAAGATAAAGAAAAATAAAAGAACAGAGTTTGTATTTTGTTTTTCATCTCACAATGTGTTAGTGCTTGGGTTATTGAGGTACATGTATATCAAGAGTACCAGAATTATTGAAAGAGAAAAGCCTGAACAGATATAATGAAACCCTGGGTTGATGTCTGGAAACTTTAACACTTAAGTGAGTATTGTGGGGCTAGGCTTATGGAGAGGTCATTGACATTTACCACTTGGCCACCAAAGCCCCTACAGGATAATATTTTTATTTTCATAATAACATTTTACAAATATGGAATAGAATGTAATAGACACCTATAGAGGTTGTAGATTTCAGTTTTTTTTCTAAAGTATAAAACAGATGTAAAAAGGGGTATTCCATAAAACTTGTTTGCATAATGAGGTTGTGGGTTGAAGGCACTCAATATAAATTAAGTGGTTGTAGCTTATTATTAATTGTTCAGGAAATAAAAGGGAATGAAAATTAAAATTGTATGGGTGTTGGGTGTAAATTTACAGCTTGTCATAAATGTTTTTTGTTCTGCTGGAGTAGCACTCGTATGTATAGTTATTATTCAAGAATTTCTTTGTTTCACATTTGTTGGAATGACATGAATATTCAACAATTCAAAATATTTTTAGTCAAAGGCTAGATATGATACACACAGTTTTATTATATCCACCTAGTGTGTGCTATATTTGTATTTTTCTACACGAACCAAATCCCTGTTATGTGATGTTTGTAAAAGTTCTTAAACATGGATACCGAAGGTAAGCAGGGCATCCACTTATAATATAAAATGAGAAAAATTACAAAAATCAATAAATTATAGCTCACATTCTTTCAAAGTGTTGTTTTTCTATTACTTTTTTCAGCATACAATATGTGTGGGCATTATGATAAATAAGATGTGGCTGTTGATAATTGTATATGCTGAAAAATTGATTCTTTTTTATATCAATTTATATGTTATTACACAGATATGTATTGAATATAGTGACAAATAACTTGTACTTTTAATTACATGTGTTTTTAATGATTAATTTTGGTACATTTTTGGAGTTGAATCTTTGTTAAAAATATTTTTGTTAACTATATTTTATATAAATGCAAATTATGTTTATTAAATAAACAAAATCAAATAAAACATATGTTTGATGTGATGTTATTATATAGATAGGTGTGAATTATGGGGATTTATCCGTGAAATAAATTCCGGTATTTCACATGTGAAATATCAGTTTTTTCCCGCCTGAACTACTTTTGCAAAACTATAAGTGTGGTGGTTACGTCCCTTGTTGTACAACGGTGAATACACATACGATTGTAAGCTGAAAAAATTCCATGAAATGTTATTGATGACTTTGGCACATAACCAAGATGACGTCATTGACATCATATGAAGACTTCCAGTTTGAAACGTAAAGATTAGACGCTATTTGGCTTCGTATACGCTTCAATTGTGATTTAATTTAACTAAAATAAGCTTTCAAGGTAAGCATTTTAATTATTTTTGTACATTGTTGTAAATATGAAAAATAGGATTTCACATTTTCAAGATGGCAGATCCTTCCATCTGAACTCTGTAGTATCATTGCTCGTAGATTCACACGCGTGCAATCAAATATACAAATAAAAAAAATAATATATAAGAAATTTTGAAAGTCTATATAATAAACAGTATAACTAAATCATGCATTTTGAATATCAAAATAAGACCACTCGTGACCGAATACGCATTAACGTGGACGTGGACGGAACAAGTACCGCCCACTCATTTAATCATTATGCGTACTTCGGTCACTCGTGGTCTTATTTTGATATTCAAAATCTACGATTAGTTATACTATATTTATTTATTTTAAGTAGTTTTAACATCCAGATTAATACTGGAGGATAATAAGTATCAAATTAATGGTTATGATATTTAACCCCACTTTCAGCAATATTTCAGTTATATCATGGAGGTCAGTTTTATTGGTGGAGGAAACCGGAGAGAACCACCGACCTGTCGCAAGTTACTGACAAAGTTTATTACATAATGCTGTATTTAGTAAGCCTCACCTGAGTGGGATTCAAACTCACAACTTTAGTGGCGATAGGCTCAGATTACATATAATAAACCCAACCATCATATGACGACAGACCCTGTATCAAATTAATGCATAATATTGATTGATGTATTGTCTAACATCAAGTGAAAAGTATTTCAGCTACATTTATTCATGTTGAAAACAAGTTTACAAAAAAAACAATAAATTGTGGAGGTAGAATAGTGGTAGTGTGATTGTCCCATTAAAGGAGTGTGAGAGTGCTGTGTAATGCCAAGTTAGCAATTTTTCAACTATATCATGTCAAGAACAAGTTACAATTTGATCAGATGATGATGATGATGTCTGTCTTCTTCTAAACCAATACGTAGAGATGGACTCTTTATAGTGCTAACTCACTGAAACAGTCTGCTTTTGCTCTGCGTGCTTATCGGAGAAGCAGCAATAACCAATTTTATAGTCTTTGGTTTGACCAGACTGTGACTCGAACCCATGATCTACAGCACTTCAGGCGAGAATGTTAATCATTACATCATTTGATGTGGTTTCTACCAAAGGAACATTCCTATAAAGTTTAGTTGGCCCAGTAGTTTCAGAGAAGTCGTTAACATATTACGACAGTGTCAACTGATGCAAAGTGATGACAATAGCTCACATGATCATTTGGACCATGTGACCTAAAGAGATCACCCTAACATTTGATTTTCAACTGTCTGAGGGAAAAAAAACTTCATATAGTATACAGATCAAAATCTGAATTCACTATACATGTATTTCAGTTATATGATGGAGGTCAGTTTATTGGTGGAGGAAATCTTAGTACCTAGAATAAAATCAAAGTTCTTTTGTAGGTCACTATCAAACATAGGTTGTTTTGAGTTCCACACCACAGGCACTGATTACTGGTACATAGGTAGATGTAAATCCAACTGGGAAACTGTGATATGCATGCTATGCTTAACATGTTAACTACATAAGTAAGAAAGTTGTGTATATAAATTAACAATCTAGATAGTTAATAAAAATATTTATTGAATAATAACTTAAACAAACAAATATCAGGTACATGTATAACAAGCACAATATATTCTGTAAAAAAAATCATAGGGAGGTACATTTTGTATGAACAAAACATTTTGTGGTGGTGTGCCAACTGACAAAACTAATATTTCAAAAATTAAGAATCAACTAGGCAAAAATTCAGAAACTGGAAGATTAGTGTTAAAATATTTAATTCTAAGTCTATTTTGAGATGAAACTATATGTTCCTGTAGTTTTTCAATCACAATAAACAAATTACATGTCACTGGACCTGCATTTCTGACGAAAAAACAAAAAATTAAGGAACAAATGACACAGTATCCTTGCTAATATCAGAGTATCTAAAAAAAAAAAAAAATAAAAAAAAATAATGCCCAGTTTGTTTTGTTGACAGTGACAATCAGTTCATACTGTATTAACCTTAAGAGATATGAGAAATGACAGGCTTTTTGTTTTGAGAACTCTTTTAGACAATGACAAGTACATGACAATCAGTTCATACTGTATTAACCTTAAGAGATATGAAAAATGACAGGCTTTTTGTTTTGAGAACTCTTTTAGACAATGATAAGTACATGACAATCAGTTCATACTGTATTAACCTTAAGAGATAAGCCCTATCAGAAATGACAAGTTTTAGTCATTATCATTTTCTCTGATATAAATTAGTTAATTTTTCTTACAGTATTTATTACCATGAACCAACTTGTATCACAGAGATAGAATTGGAAACTACTTTTTTATTTTCTATGGTTACCAAAATAAATATATATCTCTGCCATGTCTGTAAACAAAAAATACTCGAAAACATTGTTAAAAGTTAGAAGCACTAGTATCTTTAAATGGAAATAATCCAACAGTGCACCAAGAATGGAAACAAGTATTCAACAGAAACAAAAACAACACCACAAATATTCAGCACCATTTTCATACAACCAGGACATTCATTTATTTTCTCAATCAACTTGAATGAAGATTAGGGTGAGATGGAGCCTAACGAGTTCAACAGTTTCAAATATTCTACATGTGTGAGATTTTATGGACAGAGGATTTGCATGAGCAGATTCATAACCTCAAGTAAACAATGTATTTTGGCATTAAGGATGCAAAACTTTCTTTCATTTTGATAAGAGCATTATTTTCAAACTGCCTTCTGCATTCCACATTGGTAATTTAAATGATTGTCTACTTGAGTAAATGTAAATTGGCTAAAAACTCATGGAATAAAATATTATTAATTTTGTTTAAACTTCATTTTAAATTTACCATGTTTGTAATTTCTTGTTTGTTAAAAAGCAAAAAACAAACAAGAACATCAAAGTTTAAAATTTGCAAATATTTTGATTCAATTATGAATGTGTTCCAATAATGATGAACTTGATCAAATCTAATTTAATGGATGACATACACAAAATTTGTAAAATCTGTATTCATGTAAGAAATTAAAAAAAAAAAATTTGCATATATTTTTTTCCCCAAACATAAATAATAAACAATTAAATGCTAATAAAATACACTAGCATTTGTCAGGACACACAAAATGATATTACACCAATGAGAGACAACACAAGACACTTTATAACATAACATGAACTGTGAACCAACTCTAGTTGTTATCAATGTTATAAAGATTTAATGGTTGATTGTTTATGGTGTTTAATGCCACTTTCAACAATATTTCAGTTATATCGTGGCGTGGCGTAAAGATTTAATGGAGAGACTGGTATACTCCACCAACCCATTCTATTTATATTTTGACCATTCCAATTGGTTTTCAATTTTTAAAAATTCATATTTCAATTTCAATTTTTTATGAAGTTTAATTGGTCAATATATTTGACATGTTTCTTATGTAATTAATCATTCCAGTGGCCCTAAAATTTACCAAATTAAGTTAGATAGAGATTTGTGGACATAGAAATCAAAACATGTGAAGATGCATTGATTTATGCCAGCAAGTTTTTTCTCCTTATGAATTTAGCAAAGACAATCTGATCTAATTGTAAACAAAATGTTGGTTTCCAGTATTAGACACACATGTATTGCATCATATAATATTTATACCATCATAGATTTGTTTCGTTAGAATGAATTTCTAAGAACCTTCGAAACAACATGAGATAAGAAGTCTATTTCCACCAAAACATATCAATATGTTTATAGAGGATTTTGAGAAAGCAACATCAGTGACATCAAAATAATGTCACATATTTCCACATAGAAATAAATGATAATTTTTCATTTCATGCTTGTTGTGTGATGATAGATATTACAATGCGTAAAGATAAATGGAACATTCAAAAATCATCAATAGAAAACAATTTGCATTGTACCTTAACAAAAACAACTGAAATATAAAATAAAATTATGAGGACAAGAAATTGTGCACCAAAAAATTGTACAAATACCTGTATATGCACATACATGTACCGTATATAATTACCATATTTTGTAAATTATGTAAATAATAAACACTCTTATTCATTCTTCATGTGACCATAAAACACTCCACTGGCAAAAGATAAACAATGTTTCCACCCAGTAAACTATTTTGACAAATAACATTTCTTTATAAATATCAACTTCATGTTTCTGTTCTGTTAAAATGAGATTTAAATAATTTTTTCAACAATTTACCAGTACATTTAAAGCTCAAGTCAAAAGAATTTGATTAGGGAAAAAAATAGAATTTGTTAAAATTTACTTTCATTCTTTTAATAAAAGACTGATGATGGATCCCTCAATATTAAAAATTATATTTCATCAACAACCACTTAGTAACAATTTTACTCCAAGTCAAATCTTAAATTCATGTTAGTTTGACATGTTTATCTTTAAAAAAAACAACCATAAATGGGTTAATTTATAAATACACTTCAATGACTAGATTATCACAGATAGAGTTATACAAGGAATGACCATGTTTTCACCAATAAGATTCAGTCAAGGTTGACGAGTCAGCTTTGGCTTTAATAAAATCTAATCCTTTCTGGTGTGGTTTCCTATTTAACAATAATCTTTCAATACAGCTGTTTAACTTCTTGTCATTTTTACGAAGATACATGTCGGCATCTTGTTGCATCTGTTTGAGTTTGTCTGCTCTGATTTCGTCCAAACGGAATTCTTCAGACATGTATGGGTTAAATCTGTAATAAGTGGAGGATGGCAAGAGATCTTGAAGAATTGTGTGCACAGCTACAAAAGAGAAATAACATACTGATATAAAAACAGAATTACTCAATGTGCATTGTGTATACCATTTTAGATCACACTCTTCCCCAAGTAATGCAAAGCATATGCTGACAAGTCTATAGTTAAGTAAGATCATATAATGAAATTTTTTCGATAACATTGTTATGTCACAAACCTGTTTGAAAATACACTAAAATGGTTAATGTTTTGAGCCAAAATTATGGCTCAATCTGCTTAAAATAATCTTATCTAAGAACATGAAAAAACAATGTCAATTCAACCTTAAATACATGTCAAACCACAATGGATAGACAAGTGGTTCAGTGTGTGTCCAGATGTTGGCTGTGAAAAGTAACTTATATTGTCTCTTTTCTTCTTCTTCTCTTTCTTGTTTAGTACATGTATGTACTTGTACACTGAAGAAATCAAATAAATTACCTGTACATCATTAATTAATATTAGATTTCTCTACTCGTTGCAGGGGTCTTGTTTGGCAATAAAAAACGTTTAGTTGTTGGTGAGCAATTGTGGTTCACATGTGTAGACAGCCTATCTGGTGAAGTGGGAAAAAAACACATGGTCTGTAGTACACTGCATGAAAACAATTAAAGAAATACACAATCAGAAAAGTGACAATGCTTGTCAAGGCTTTGTGGTCACTGAGTATTGAGTATTCTGTGTAGCGAACTGCAATGCTTAGTTGAATACCAACTAAGGTATAAAAACTATTGTTTTTAGCTCATGATACAGTGCCACATGTCAGTCCTATATTTAGTCTCGTTTATAGTAACTTACCTTCAGTATCTGTTGCACTGTCAATCACTTTGGCAACTTTGTCTTTCAGTGAACTCTTAAGTGGGGTTACTTCTAAATTTGGCTCAAAACGACCATTTCCAAGAGAGACGACACATTGTACAGACTCTTCAGGCCACAACAGCTTACATTCATGTACAGCTATAGCTGTTGGATTGTTTGTAAGTAAACCACCATCCTGAAATTTACATAATAAGAAAAATATTGGATAAACATCAGAAATTAAAATCTGGTACAAAATACACAAACAAAACTATCTTTTGTGGTAGGTATAATATGTCTAGGACAACCCCCCTTTCCCATCCCTCCTTTTTTAATATCATCATCAATATAAAAAATGTAAAAGATTGTATGATTATTTCCTTATAGGGTGCTTTTGTCCAGGGGTGTTTTTGTCCTGTTCCCATATATACCACCAATTTTTTTTATGTTACAATTCAATATTGCAAATACAGTAGTCCCCTTCTTATAGGGCCCTTCCCATCAAAGGCCACCCTTCCTATAGGACCCCTCCCATCAAAGGCCATCCTTCCTATAGGGCCCCTCCCATCAAAGGCCACCCTTCCTATAGGGCCCCTCCCACCAAAGGCCACCCCTCTTATAGGGTCCCTCCCACCAAAGGCCACCCTCTTATAGGGCCCCTCCCACCAAAGGCCACCCCTCTTATAGGGTCCCTCCCACCAAAGGCCACCCTCTTATAGGGTCCCTCCCACCAAAGGTCACCCCTCTTATAGAGACCCTCCCACCAAAGGCCACACCTCTTATAGGGACCCTCCCACCAAAGGCCACCCCTCTTATAGAGACCCCCCACCAAAGGCAACCCTTATAGGGCCCCTCCCACCAAAGGCCACCCCTCTTACAGGGCTCCTCCCACCAAAGGCCACCTTTCTTATCAAGCCAGATTTCAGATGCAATGAGATAGCAAAATTTTTCTAAATTAGCCTCCTTAAGAGAGGCAATCCCTCTTACAAGGTCCCTTTTTTTATTGCAAAAGGGGTTGCCGTTTAATAAGAAGGGGACTACGTAACCTCAATTTCTGTTTCTTTAACACTTTAAATATGTCTACTTTCTATATGGTTATTTAAAATTTTATTTCAATAATATAGATTAAAGAACAAAGCATTTTTTTAATCTTAGCATTATTTATTTTATTCAAATTTAAGCAAAAATGTACCGTCTCATATCACTTGATAGTGAGCCAACGTCAGTTTGTATATATTCACCTTCTGTCCAGAGAAAACCGCTCATATAATATTTTTATCTGTTGAATGACTATGATTTAAACATAATTTAAAATGTGTACAAACATAGATTGGTCATTTCAAAATTAAAATGTAACCTTCATTTCCATCACTGGATCACAAGAGTACTATTGTATTAAATGTTATGATCATGATCATGATATACCTGAAAATTCAACCTAACAGTGTTCGAGTTCGATTTATTTAGCTGACAATTTTTTTTTTATTTATGTTCTTCACTCAGTTCTTGGTACACTGCAGAACCAATTTGCTAGAATAATCGGCTAAAACACAATATAGGGCTCATACTCAAAAGTAGTGTGTTATGTGCAATATTAACCTACTTCCATTGAATTTTAAGGTATCACTCTAATATCATATTTTGGATGGTGAAACACAGAAGTTGCATACAAAATTTCAAGAAGATATCTCTCATAGTTTTTGAGTAACAAGCAAAAGGGTACCGAAAAATTTGCACAAATAAGGCATTATGCTGTTGCACTTGAAATTTGTTTATTTTTACACCAAAATTTAGTTTTCAAAATAGGAAAACAACAAAACTATTTTAATATAAATCTTTAGAAAAATTAATCAGGATTAATTTGATACCAAATTTATGAAAATCGGACATCAATTGGAGAAATTATCAGGCTTTATCCTAAAGGTATGTTTCTATCAGAAATCTGTAGGGTCCGTAACCAGTAACAAAATCTTCTAGAAAACACTGTCAAAAGATTGATATTTTCATATTTGAAGATGTAAAATACACAGAGTAGTTATAATCAGTCAAAATATGAACAATTGTAGACAGAATAAAAACTGCAGAACAGAAAATATGGTTACGGACACTACAAAAACCATGTAACTATATTTAAGGGTGTAATTATAATCTTGTGTGAATAAATGTTAATTAAAAAGAGAAATAACAAGTAATTCTGAGTAATCTTAACATCATACCAACTTCAGACATTATAGATCATAGAAAACATGTTGCTTTTAAGAATAACAGTACTTGAATGTTCAGCTCTGCTGCAACACTGCATTGTCCTTTATTGTGTTTTACCCGAATGCCAGCCAATTTAACCCCTCAGCAAAAATCCACCATATGACATATTTTTCTATACAGATACTAATTTAGTAATTACTATGTTTCTTTACCTGATGAACATAGTCTCCAAGAGCAAATTCTTCATAGTAGCCAGGTGCTGCAGATGAGGCTCTAATGGCCTCCCATACTTTATGTTTACAGTTGCCTGGGTATTGGGAAAACACCCCTGGTGGTAGATTGTAGGTACGAAACATAAAATTCTTCATCTTTGGTACATTTATCAAGCAAGATATGGCAGAATACTGAAAATAGTAAGATTTTACAATAAGACAATAATGTAATTCTAGAATTCTGGGAAGACTTAGACTTACATGTACAGTGATACCTGTCTAAACAGAACCCTGAATAAACTAGAATCCAGTATATACCGAACTTTAAATAAAGTCCCAATGTAGGAAATCTTTGTTAATGTTAATTTAACCTGTATAAACTGTTTATTCTAGACACAAAAGTTGACTCCATGGAGGATCGGTTTAGAATAGACAAGTTTCACTCTATTCATATCACCAAGAAGGAAATAGTGATAGACAGTTTATGCTTGTGCTTAACTTATACCTTATTCACCAGCTCATTATGCTAATTACCGGTAAAGGTTATTTTTTATATAAAAAATCCTTCCCGTCCACATTCTACATCTTTTGAGAAAGATACCTTATAACCCTATGTTAAACGTAGAAGAATTTTTTCGTACAAACTTTTAGATGAAATATTGCATGTCAAAAAGGACAATAATACCTTCAAAAAATAGTGAGATCAAAAAGCTGTAATGATGTGTGAATAATATGTATGATAATATGCAAGAATGCTATGTAAGCAGGCAATTGGTTTTTCCTACTTCATAAATTGAAAATGATATATTTTGTCATCTGTTCTTCTTTGATTTACAGATTCTGATTACCCCTTTGGTATCTTTTTGGCCATTGTGTTGTCTGTTCTTCTTTGATTTACAGATTCTGATTACCCCTTTGGTATCTTCAAACTCTTCTTGTAGTAAAACATCCTATTTTTTTAATAAGCCTAATAAAAAAAAATTTGGGTAGGGTTGTTAGGCCTTTTGGGTAAAAACAAACTAACAATTTTTTATGGATAGACCTAAAGGTTTGTTGTCTATTGTCTGTGTCTCATATATATTCAATGTAATATATAAATTAAATATTACCTTAGGACATGTAATATCTTTTGCAAAATCTGCCATCATTACTGATTCATCTACATGTGCTCTGAAAAAATGTAATTATATTAATAACTAGAGGCTCAGCACTGAGCTGAGCCTGTGTCGCTCACCTTGCATTCTGCTCTGAAGAAACTTAATACAGAACATTCCTTCCATAGCCTATAGGTGCTTCCCACAGGCCTCTACATTAAATTTTTTTTAAACTTGTCCCTTCGGACATTACTAACTAAAACGAGTTGCAAGTCAAAATCATTTGGTCTTGTTTTATACTCTGCTATAAAAAAAACTTTCGGTAGGGGATGGAGATGACCTCGGGCCTCAACCCTTGGGGAATTTAATTTATCTATTCACCACGATCATAGATATATATGATTTGGGGGAGGGGATCTCAACAATTAAAAAGTTCACCTCAGGTAAGGGGTGGGGTATGACCCCCGGGTCCTGAGCTATAAGGCATTTAATTTGCCTAGTCACCATGATCATAAATATATATGGTTTAGGGGTGGGGATCTCAACCATTAAAAAGTGCACTTCAGGTAGGGGTTGGGGATGACCCCCCGGGACTGAGCTATAATGCATTTAATTTGCCTAGTCACCCTGATCATAAATATATATGGTTTAGGGGTGGGGATCTCAACCATTAAAAAGTTCACTTCAGGTAGGGGGTGGGGTATGACCCCCCTCCCCCGGGGGCCTGATCTATAAGGCATTTAATTTGCCTAGTCACCCTGATCATAAATATATACGGTTTAGGGTGGGTATCTCGATCACATTTTTTTATACAAATTCATTTTAACTGTATTATACCAAGGCCATGCAAAGTTAATTACTTGGTTCTCAGGCCCTTTTTTGTCAAAATTGATGAGGGAGGGCGGCATTTTTTTTTATCCTTTTACTGCTGTAAAAAGTGATGAGGGAGGCCTTTTTTCCTTCTTTTTTTTGTGAAAAATATGGCAACGTATAAATCTTTTCATTACTTTATTGAAAATTTCAATTTTATTTCTTCAAGATGGTGGCAGAAACATCACAAGTGGTTAATTTTTATGGAAACGTCCAATCCGCTGGTCCCAACGTACCATTTTTTTTATCTCCGTAAACAATTCCAATAAGGTACAAGCTTCGGAAAAGCCCCCTATTATGTTTCCTGGTAAAACTGGCAAACATTTGTGCCGAATTTGCACAGAAACGATTAACATTTTGTCTAAATGTCAAACGGAAACACGTTTTTTATTTATACATTGTCATAACGATGCTTTAAATCTCATTTAAGCATGATGCGTTTTAAAGCGTTTCACCGACCACGCGATATAAGAGAAAAACGGATGCGGTTGTTTTTTTCGTACGGACAGCGCTACCGCTTTTAAATTATTTTTTTTTACTATTTTTGCAAAAAAATCGGCAATGCGGCAACGAATTTCCACATGCGGACGGGCCTGAGAACCAAAAAATTAACTTTGTATGGCCTAAAGTAAATTATGTCAATATTTAAATAGAGTTATCTCTCTTTCCACAGATTAAATTGGAGTTATCTTTCATTCCACAGAAAACAGATTTAGAAGATCTTTGAAGGTATTTCCCATAGGGTTAAATGTTAAACTTTGTCCCGCAGTGACGGCCATTTTGGACTTCAGATCAGCACCAAAAACATATTTTTTGTAGAGGACCATCCAAGGAACATTTCTGCAAGAGATCATTTTTACTGACATTGTGGCTTCTGAGAAGAAGATCTTTGAAGGTATTTACTATAGGGTCCAATGTTAAACTTCATCCTGCTGTGGAGGCCATCTTAAGATTTTGGATCTGCACCAAAAACATAATTTTGGTAGAGGACCACCCAAGGATCCTTCACACCATAAAACAATTCCATTGGCTGTGTAGTTTCTGACAAGAAGATCTTTGAAAATTGAGCCAATCAAAACACATTATTGGCCCTGGCCGCCATGTTGAATTCCTGATCGAAACAAAAAACTTAACTTTTATAGAGGACCTCCTGCACATTCCTGCCAAGTTTGGTTCCATTTGGCTCAGTGGTTTCTGAGGAGAAGATTGAAATGTGAAAAGCTAACGACGGACGCCAAGTGATGGCAATAGCTCACCTGACCCTTTGGCTCAGGTTAACTAAAAATGCATATATTTACATGAAAATGTATACAGGTACTGGTAGATCGTTAAAAAAAACACCAGACTTTGAACAGGACATTTTTTTATTTGATTTTCCCACTAAAAGCAGAAAATAAAATAAATATTGGTATATTTTTGTATTTTTTTTTTTAAAGTTAACTAATCTCTAGAGACCATGTATGAACCAATGAAAACCAATTTCAATATCTATATGACTATTTTTTCTAATAAAAATAAAAATAACCATATTCTACCATTATCTTGAATCTTGTTTAAAACATGCCTGTAATTGCTGGTACATTTAGCTATCACAATATCATATTAAACTTGCACCAATAACACTGAAAGCCACGATATAACTGAAATATTTTTGAAAATGGCGTTAAACATCATTACCCTAACCCACATTAAACTTGTATTATTCTTGGGCCCGGGTGGCTCAATGAGTTAGGTAGTTGGATTACCTAACAACTCATACAAGCCTATCACCAATACGGCATGGGTTCGCGCCCGGCTTTGTAAATTACAAAAAGGGTGCAATCGACTCACAGCCATGAGTGATAAAGTTTGCCAGTTGCTTGCCCATGGTGGGTGGTTCTCTCCGGCTTCTTCCACCACTAAAACTGGTTGCCATGATATAGCTGAAATATTGCTGAAAGTGGCGTTAAAACACCAAAAATCAATCATGTATTATTCTTACTTTAATATGTTCTCCCATATATCTGTGTCATAAAAGGCATGATTCCAGACCAGTTTTCCTGTGCCTAGTAGTTTACTCCTGGTAAACATCTGATTACTGAATTTTATAAATCGTTCCTCAACCTCTTCCAGAGGTATATGACGTAGAAATACCATACCAGCTAACAGTGCACCAGTACTGACACCACACACATAGTCAAATAGCTTGGTGATGTCTGTTTTACAAGCATCCTGGAGTTTCTTTAAAGTCTGTATAGCCATAAGTCCTCTATAAAACAAAATATATTGACAGTCATCATTTTTTGTTGGAATAACTTTTTTTTTATTAAAAGATTTAAAAAATATATGATCTACAAATCTTTAAACACATTTCTTATTTAAATATTTTCCCCAAACCACAGTGGGATTAATATAAGACTCTAAGTATAATTTTGAATTCCAGAAAAGTTGGTATCTTGTACAATCTAATTAAAATTAAAAAAAAATTTTTTTTTTTTTTCTTTGGTAATAGACTAGTACATTAACATCTAACAACATCCCATTTGGGGTCATGTCAGGATTCACATTTCCAACTGACCAATCAGGGATCAGCCTACAATCATTCAATTATTTGATCAACAATTTATATATACAATGTACATGTAATTAACTGTCCTGCTTATAATTGGAGAGTCAAAGATGAATAAAAGGTGACCTGTTGAGATAATATGCATTGGCAACTTGTACACAACAATGGATTAACCATTAAATTAGGCCACGAGTACATTTAGTACACATGTACTTTTATTTTACAAATCTCTGGTACTGTTTTCAAAATAAATGGAATAACTGAACTAACCGTGTTCCACCACCATCAATAGTCAGCACTCTGACACCTCTGCCTTTAGGAGGATGAACATAACCCACCAGTGACAATGCCTGGGCTACCTCTGCCTTTAATGCTATATCCTTGGTTTTATAAAGCCTTAATAATGTTGGTAGACATTTTTCCTGTAATATTAGAAGAATTGCATATTTTACATTTATTATTTAATATGATATAAACATGATAAAGGAGAATCTGAATATTATTTACGTATATATATAAATATTTTTAATCAGCAACAAAAAAGAAATTATCTTGGGGTCGTTGATAAAATTTTCGGTCGCTTAAGCGGACCTATATAATATAGTAGAATCATCATTGTACTAGTACATGTATACTAAATGTATGACACAGTATACTTGTATAATAAAAATTTAATGGGTCCCAACAATTCTTTATTATTGTTTGTGAAAAAAATGGTGAGTCCCAAACAAAAGTGATGAGTTTCAAGTATGTCTGCTGTCCGTGTGGTAGATAAGTAACAAATACAAAATACAAAAATGTATATACATTTGTATACATGTACATAATGTACTACATATAGTCTTTGATTTGACAGGACCACCAAGACAAGGACAGCATCTACCATTTACACAACTGAGGCAGTATAAGATATAGCCATAATTTTGTTATTGATCAAATAATAAATTTGACATTTGATAACAATGCTACATTTGTATATATGGCATATACAGAAAAACATGTACCTTCATAGCAGTTGTTCTGGAATCAGGGTAGTGAATGAGGTGAGTACATAAATCTTCAGTTCTTTTTAATTTGGACATCATGGATGAAGCCTGCTTTAGATTATGTACCAATGCTCTGGTTCTACTCTCAATTGAAGCTTTTGACACAAAATCTTTTCTCACCACTGGTGTGCTCTCCTGTTGAACTTCTGAGGAAGCAGTTTGTGAGAATGCTGATCCAAAAAGTTTCCATAAACTTGCTTCATCAAGTTTAGGATCGGCTTTTTTCACTTCTGTAATTACAACAGGCTCAATTTTTGCTTGGGCAGCCGATTGAGCTTGCACAATAGAACCATCATAAAATGAGACAATACTGTCATTCATATCTTCAATTTGGGACGAAAAAATATCAGATTTAGTGGTAGTGATCACAGGGTCATCTTCTTTTTCTATTTTCTTAGCCATTTGCATTTTCTTGAACTGTTGCTGTTTTAATGTCACACTATCAACGATTTTATTGGTGCCTTTCATTAAGCTATCTTTAATGTTATGATCAACTGGTAGAATTTTCCGAATGTCTGATTTTCCAGTTGCTTTCAAGCTGCTCATCATCCAATTGACATTGTTCATAATTTTATTTAATGGGGTTGAATTATCTCCCTTACTGCTAGCAGTTCCATCTCCATCATTTCCGGAATGAATCTTTTTAACAATATTAGAACTCTGATAAGTACTTTGATGATTTTCTGTGTTGTGTATCCATTTGTTAGAACATGTCTGACTTTCAAGAAGACGAGTTCTAGTAAGGGTTGATCTGTATATAGCAGCCATGCTAAAAAAACAAAGAAAAGGGTGATTAAAAACAAATTTGACAGGGTAAGCAAAAAAATCTTACTGAATGGGGATATGGATAATCGTGCAGAATGATCAATAAGACTGTCTGTCTGAGGGCGACAAGGGATTCCTCCTGCACCAGTTTTAATGCAATCAATTTAACTCAAGACTGTCTGTCTGAAGGCGACATGGGATTCCTCGAGTCCTGCACCAGTTTTAATGCAATCAATTTAACTCAAGACTGTCTGTCTGAAGGCGACATGGGATTCCTCAAGTCCTGCACCAGTTTTAATGCAATCAATTTAACTCAAGACTGTCTGTCTGAAGGCGACATGGGATTCCTCGAGTCCTGCACCAGTTTTAATGCAATCAATTTAACTCAAAAATCATAACTGACAGAAGAAATATCGCTGAAATACTTACAGTTACAAATACAAGGGCAGGTGTATGTTCTTGTCCGAGTGTATGCATGGCTACAATGTAGTAACATAGTCATACAGTAGGTGGATGGCCAACAAGGGCCTGTGGGTGTGGCTGTGTAAACATAATTAAATAAATTTTGATGTTTGTTCTTCAAATTGACAAATAACTGATATGTGTGAAGGAGGTTGATATAACTACACCTCATAAAACTGACGGGACATAAATCATTTAGTCCAACTAAATTATGTCGCACTGTTTTCGTTAGTTTTTAAAAAGGAAAAAGTTGTCTTTTTTTACTCTTACTAACTGTACTGTATACGTAATGTCTTGGCACCGGTGTTCGCGCATCCGTACCAGATTTTCATGTCACAGTGACAGTACTCACACTGACCGAAATTATAAGAACAAAAATCCCTTTAACTTACCCAAGCTGTGTCATTTCTATTACACAAAATACAGGTTTATCCACTTCGATTGGAACAACTACAATTTTAAATATGGAACATGAGAATGTTTACATCGTTCTGTTATTGTTTTGATGTGTCACCGTTTGGTTGATCACGTTTGTTTTCTGTTATGGTCTGACCTAATTAAGGTACACTACGATTGATTTGATTGGTCTATTCCGATAAGACCATTGATAGATTTGTAATAATATTTACAGAATATTCATGATTATTGATTACGTAGTTATACACGAGATCGTGACTTCGAATAAATCAACCAAAGAACAATTCGTATTATCATTGAACAGTGGAATCTGAAGCAACTGACTTGAAATATTTAAAACATCGTCTTTTATCGTCCAATCAAAACCTTAGTTTCAAATGACAACACAGAAAGTCTGGAGAAACACCAAATTGGAAAATTTACACATATCGTCACATTTCTCTGACGTCACACTATTGTTCGAACAGTGGATTATTTTAAAGAATCTAGACTTTATTCTTTTGTTCTTGCATGTATGAACTTTAACCTTTGACCATTTTACAACCAAAATCGGTTAATACTGATTCTCAATACAAGGATTCAAAGGCATTTCTTAAAAGACAAAAAATGAAGTGCATGATATTGGTATTTTTTCTCCTTTTCTGAAAAGCAGAATACTGAAATATTAAGACCAAAAAAAAAGTGTATCATATCTTAAGGAATAAAATGATTCAACATACGCAGATTCGTTGTAATTTTATTAAATATAGAACACAAAAATGTACGTTATTGTTTATATCACACCGATCGGACTCCAATATGCATAAGAAAGCTGCTGATTAAAAATGTTTAAGTATCTTTTTCTTGTATTTGTATATAAACTGCATCTGTTACAAGCTAAACAATTGAAAACAAATATTTTCTATTAATTTTTTTCTTCATTTTCCATTGCATGAGCATCAAGAATAATACTTTCTTTTCTTGAATACTTTATCTCCTTAAATTATAATTTATCAGTAATAGTTATACACTGAGGTATAGGTGTTTCTAATCCAGAAACACCGTATACCGAAGTGTATAACTAACTTACTCCCCATGTTATTCTAAATACACGAAATATTCATTACAAATGTCATAAAAAACAAAAACAATAAACACAGAAACATTAAATTTCATAAATCGATACATTTTTGTGGTTTCCCCAGTGGGTACCTCTTCTATAAAGATAGATTGAACGACTGAGTTGTATTAAGGATTAAACAGATTGATTGGTTAATAATGAGAGATCTTCGTATATGTAAGAACATGATAATCCCTGTCTTCATGAATAAATACGAGCGAAGGCGAGTACTTATCATGAAGACAGGGATTATCATGTTCTTACAAACTTAGAACATTGTAAAGTAATCAAGACAATAGAATTTTGCCTTGGGGAACAATGGGGAAAATCCATGGTCTTAATGATTAAGTAAGGCAAAATTCTATTGTCGAGAGTACTTTACTATGTTCTAAAGGAATGATAGACGTGTTATATTAAACTGAACTTTTTGTAGAGAATGGATATTAACCATATTGTCACAAATATTACTCAGAACTGCTAAATAAAGTAAGTAAGAATATATGTTGAATATGACAAAGCATTTTTCTACCAATACACTGTTCAGTTTTTAAGTGCGCATTTAACAGGTCAATGTTTTTTTGTTTTTTGTTTTTTTTTGGGGGGGGGGGGTTAAAGCTTGGATGCAGACAATAAATAAAAAGTTTCAAAATAAAAAAAAGGTAATAACAGTCTCATTTTCGACAATTTTCACATAATTTTAATAAATTTTCCGAAAAAAAAGGGGGAGACCCCCCCCCCCCCTGGATCCACCAATGTTAATCTTTTGAAAGGGTGCCAACATATAGTATATTTTCTTTTTACAATGCATTCCCGACCAAGTTTTTTTCACGATTTTTTATTATTATTTAGTTTTATTTTAACGATTGCTTGAATTTTTTTCAGACTATACTTCATTAACAAGATCTTTCAATGATGTTTTCTTTTTCAGTTATTCAATATCCAGTTTTCGTGTTATTTTCAGCTGAGTGGTAATTAATTACTTCATTGTTGTAGGCACAATAGGCCGTGCTCACAGGGTGTGAAAACAAGGGTTTCCAGAAACCCCTGTCGTCACACCATGTGAACACATGCTATTGTTCTTATAACAATACAGTAATTCAGGGAAAGACAGTTTCAGAGATAGAAAGCGTATGGTTTAACAATAGACCTGGGGTGTAAAAATATTGTTGTCCTTTCCAATACACATGCTAAAATGTAACGTACAATACAAAAATTGAGCATTTTTTATGAAGAACCAAAAATTCATATTTTCTTCATTGACTTATTTTAGAATACTTCTTATGAAAAAAATGTGTTCAGTATAATTATTTTCATGACTCAAAAGTAACAAGAAATTAAAATATGACGATTTCAATATACAGTAACGTACATTTCAAATCATTCCAATAACGATAATTCCAGAGGAATAATAGAGAATGTTTATATTAATATATTAAAACTACAATAAAAACGTCAACAAAACCAGAATAACAACAAAACATTTGGTTATTTAGAGGGAGTAGTGTCACATCATCGGCTGTATTATTTCGGTAACGTTCATTTCAATTGTTCAACTGAGAAATTTTTCAAATATGTCTTTGTCCTCCGTCCGGAGTTGAATCATTCTTCCACTCCTCCCACTTCGGAATGGTTCAGCGACAATGCTTAAAACGTCTTTTGACGGGATCCACAAGACATCTTCATGCTTTGGCCACTGAAATTTGTCCTTTTTGTTTTCCATAAAAGAAATTTCTATTTCTCCATCATCTGGGTCAACGTTCAAGACTTTGCCTACGTAACATCTTTGTAAGTATTTTGCTATGACATACTGATTCTTTTCTACTCTAATTTGTACATCGTTGTTCTCTATTATACCTCGGTTCTCCATAACACTGGGGTCCTCTGTTACACCCGGGTCAGTGCCTGAATTGTCATCACGTTCTAGAAAGTCATCTATTTCCTTTGAGTATACTTTTTGTGCTCTTTTTCTATTATGAACTTTTATCGACTCAAATTTGCTTATTTTTAAGTACCCTAGGTTTTTCCTTACTATACCGGTTTGGCTACTCAATTATTTTTTGTCTCGATATTTCTTGATGATTTTCCCTGACACTATATGCTACTCAACCTAAAGACTTGCCCTTTTCTTTTCCCTTTTATTTCTTGATGAGCAGTCTTAACCCCTTCGATGACTGAACTACCTGGAATCAAATGCTTTCGTACTTTTTGACTCTGTTTTCTTGTTGGCTTTGCTTCTTTCATTAGCTTAGTGGCTTTACTTCTTGGCAAATCTGACTGCACTCTTTTTCTCATCCTCTCCAGTCGTTTTTTGAATGTCTGACTTATTTTGGTAAGTTGATGATTGTTCTTTTTAAGTTTACTTATATTTCTATTGTATTTGTCGTTAGATATTTGCAGTCATGATATAAAATCAGGTTATCATCATTCTCTCCGGCTATATATACCTGCTGGCTCCATAAACAAAACTCGTATCAAAGTCCGCGTGAGCTGAGCAGGACTTATCAACAGTCAGCAGGAGTTATCACCAAATTCTCCTAACAATTAAACGATAATTCCTGTGAAGATGGCAAAAATAAATAAAATTGATCTACACCATTAGCTAGTTAACATTATTTTTTAAAACATATATCAAATTAAGAACTGTCGCGTTAGAAATATCAACAAACATCGTCCTACAAAAATGTACTTTACACAATTCTTGATAACCTCTCCTCAGACGTCATAATTTTTTACGTCATAAAGGAAGTTGTGACCGTCATGTTTTCTAAACCGGAACGGCATTGGTAAGCAAAACCTTTATATGAAAATGGGTGACTTTGATGTTTGTAACAAAAAAAATGAATATCCCCATTAAAGGGAAATTCCAACAATCTTAACCTTTATATAAACCTGTAAAAATGAATGGTATATTTTGCAAACTACTTATGAACTACGGTTTTGGGGAAGCGTATTTTGAATATTTTGAATCATGTAATTTTTCCCGCGAAAAATACAAATATAGATGTATCCGTGTTTATGGTTGATTTAAGGATGATAAATATGTCTTATCATCCTTCCCTCCGGCTATATCTACCTGCTGGCTCCATAAACAAAACTCGAATCAAAGTCCGCGTGAGCTGAGCAGGACTTATCAACAGTCAGCAGGAGTTATCACCAAATTCTCCTAACATTTAAACGATAATTCCTGTGAAGATGGCAAAAATAAATAAAATTCATCTACACCATTAGCTAGTTAACATTATTTTTTAAAACATATATCAAATTAAGAACTGTCGTGTTAGAAATATCAACAAACATCGTACTACAAAAATGTACTTTACACAATTCTTGATAACCTCTCCTCAGACGTCATAATTTTTTACGTCATAAAGGAGGTTGTGACCGTCATGTTTTCTAAACCGGAACGGCATTGGTAAGCAAAACCTTTAATGAAAACGGGTGACTTTGATGTTTGTAATAAACAAAAAATGAATATCCCCATTAAAGGGAAAATCCAACAATCTTAACATTTATATCAATCTGTAAAAATGAATGGTATATTTTGCAAACTACTTATGAACTACGGTTTTGGGGAAGCGTATTTTGAATATTTTGAATCATGTAATTTTTCCCGCGAAAAATACAAATATAGATGTATCCGTGTTTATGGTTGATTTAAGGATGATAAACATGCCATCTGAATGTGAATATAATTGATACTGAAAAATA